>JASDQU011177103.1:0-13684 GCA_032191745.1 Picea mariana
CTTCCATGTTGTGATCATCAATACCACATAGTTGAATATGATTAGTCCACACATCCATTAAGTCAACCCTGCTATTATTAGTGTGGCAGTATGACACTTTCTAGGATTGTCATATGCACCTATAGTCTCTATTTACTATTCATGCCAATGTTTTATCTTCGCCCACCATGTATATGTGCCATCCTTGTCTCATCATGCATTGTATCATGTCGAGGAAAGGATTTATTCAATTCAAAACATGAAGAATGAAATCCCCACGGAGAGGTGGATTGAAAATACATTATAAGATTCAATTAAATTCTTGTAGATTTTGAGGCATTAATACTTAGATTAATTTTGATAAACTAAGGGTCACTTTACCTATGCCTATTCCACTTGCCATATCTTGGAAATTCCACTTGTCTTCTCCATTCCCCCTTGTCGATGTCATCCATGCCATCTCACAGTATTTCACTGGTTCACCTATCCTAGCACGTTACATTATTGACATCATCATGTTGGCATGGCAACATCAATATGCCACATGACATTTGATCCTTTATCCTCATGGTGTTGAAGTGGAGGACATCAGTTTCCAATATGGGCTCTACTCACATTGTAAGGTGTTCAAAGGATATCTTATAGATCCTAAACATAAGTCCTTGAATTTGCTTGCACTCTATGGACCTATAAGATTATAGAACCTAATCTAATATAGCAATAATTATATGATATGAGTTATGCAACATAAGGAAAATAAGTGTTGAAAACTACCTATCATAAGTCTTTGCATTAGTAGCCTTAAAGGGATGCCATGTGCATAGGTTAGATGAGAATGATGTTGGTTGGTGCATTGGAGAATGTTTACATGGATATGTGTAAGACTTAGAGAATGTCAGGTGATCGTGTAGTCACATTAATGTGCCTACTTAGTTTTTCGTCACATTATATAATATAAATTGAGTATTTGTTGAAGAGAGTTAGTCCTTCGAGAATTGATCTTGGGTATTTGATCTTGAGATCAACGACTTAAATGGTGGATATTCACTCCTAATATCTGTTGTAAAAAATTTTAAAAAACTTGAAATTTGTTATGAAAAACTACCAAAAACCTTGAGATTTGTTGCCAAACATTTGTAGCATGTACTTCTAGGAGTCTTCCTTGAGATTGCACTTACAGTGGAGGTTCAACAATTTATATTGGGTATTAAATTTGTCAAGAGATGTTTTGGAAGAGAGTCGCAATTTTCAAGGCGTGAGATGGGATGGGTAATGGATAGTCTACGAGTAGGGAGCATAGATGGGTTGAATAAGGTAGATTTTTTGTGTACTAAGGTCACCATGTTTACACCTCTTATGTCTTGGCAAGGTTAAGAATTTCTATATAACATAAAAATTTGAAATCCTTATGTGGCATTCCTCTTACGAAACAAGGATTTGTATTATTTTTTCTTTATTACATTGTTCATTTCAATGTTGTATAGGTGTACTAATTAGTGAACTTTGAAATTTTCATGGTATTTGTTAAATTTGGGTCATTTTGCTTCCATTTATCTGGATAAGTAGCTCAAAATGTTTGTCATTAGCAGTGCAAACATAGTAATCTATCAAGAAATTATTTCTTTGCTTAAAACCTCTTGCTCATTCCCATAGCTAGTTTTCATCAAAGTTGAAATTATTGATTCATTTTCCTCTTGCATGGTTTAAAGATTCGAGTCGAAACGCCATCAGTTTCACAACCACTCCTTTGAGTAACAACAGCCTAAAATCAAGTGCTAATTAAAATTTATCTAGCTAATTTTCTAGGGCTCTTCAAACCCATATTAGCTTAGGTGTAGAGATTTGGAATAGGATTGTGAGAATAACCTTCCAAAGATACTAAACAAACATAAAGCTTTGAGTTAGGGAGTGAAATACAGTTTCTATATGACTGACTTTGGGAAGCCCTTCAAACACAAGGGTCAAGCACGAGGTCGCATTGGGGCCAACAGAGTAATCAACCCTGCTTTGTTGGTCTTGGTGTTGAATGTCGATTGTTCCCCCTCTGCTTTGGTATAGTAGGTGGTACCATAGAGGCCATAATCTTTTAGACTTCCTACACAAGGTGACAGCATAGGGAAGGTGGTGTTGCACCTGGGATCAAAATTGGATAGACTCACTTGGACTCCTTGGAGGGTTGCCCACTGCTCGGTGAGGTAACTTGCACCAGGGCATTAGTTCATTAAGAAGGTTGTCAACATAACTTCCCCACCCGTCGAAACTCAACCCCTCTGTGCATCGATCCTTTGATGTTGGATTCCATCATCAACTAGAGCTTCTTTGTGAGAAGGTTTGTTTGCATGCTTGACTCCTAGATTAATTAGCGTGTGTTGTTTTTTCTCCTTACTTGGCCTTAGGATTGAGTTTGTGTCTAATGGAATCAGTTTCAAGGTAATTCCTCATTTGATCAATACAAAATATGGATACCATTAAAATAAAAGGGAATAAAGAGGTAACAAATAGCTCATACCTACTTACGTCTTATAATTCTCCAACATTGTTATTTACACTTAGTGCAACAAACATCGAATGGAATGGTTTACACAAGGCCATGACTGAAAAATCTCCATATAATGAAAATGAACAATTTGATTGGAGAATTCAAAATATTATCATAAACCCACATCTCACATATTTGTACATGCACCATAGATTCACAATCTTTCATGAAGAGGTCTGGGAGAAATGCCTCCATGCAAAATTGTCCACATCTGAATTGTCCATGTCCTTGATGGAAATATATAAAATTCCCTTGAAGATATTTTAGTCCTTGTATTGCTTAAAATGGATGATCCCATTATGGAAGTGGTCAAAGACTGATTCTATCTCTTTGTCCAAATGAAAGTCATGTTACACATGAACGATAGTATCATGCAAGTTTTTAAAGTGTTTTACAATGCATATTGCACATTTCTGCCAACCTTGTTTCTTCCCATGCGTATTTTTTGCCATAAATATCAATCTCCTTTGTTTATGAAATAAATTTAGCATTTATCATATTACAATGCATTGTGTTATGAAAACATGGGTGGTCAATAGAAAGTTGGAAAAAATAGCCACAAGAATGACATATTGTCTCACAATAATGTATAGCATCCTGCTTAGTTGTATGAACATGGGGTCCTTCATGTCTCCTCTTAAACGATCATATTGGGACACAACAATCGTTTCGTAGAACTTTCTACTCTAATACATCATCATAATCGAAATACCCTCTACTTCATAGGAACTTATTTGTTTGGTGAACTAATTCGGTAAACTTATTACAGTTAGATGACTTTTTAAAAAAGTCACAAAATTCCCCACATGTGTGGTTTCTCATTTTATAGTCATGGGGACCTTCATTCCTTGCCAGTTATTTGCATTCCTCAACTGAATTCTCTACTTCATCCATGGTGTAGAAGGTACATTTTTCTGAGCATACATGGCTACCCATGCAAGAATGAGAGGAGACATGGCATTTTTCATGCATACATCTCCAAATGCATTTAGATCATTTACATTCTCAAACAAACAACCTTTTCTTCATTTATGCAATACCCGCAACAACCTTTAAATGTAATTATTGCACCTCATCAGAACTAGAAAAATCCACAGTGTTTGACATCAACCACTATTGAACTCACTTTTTCCTTCGATAAGCTAATGCACCCAAAAATATTTCAAAAAGTGAGTGCCACCATTCACCATCATTTCCTTTTCTTGGCACAACACTATCTAATCTCATACTCGAAACACCCTATATTCCCTATGAACTGCTTTGTTTGGTGAACTAATTCAATAAAAATATCACATATTCCAGGCACCTTGCATTTGTCAAGGAACACATGCTCATTCCCACATATTAGATGGTCTAAATCAGGATTGATCTCGTGAAAAGGGTCCTTGTGACCACATGCAAGCATGCCTAACATGATCCCCAAAATCAATTGGGAAATCACACCGAATTTTTGCAAATGGGAAGAGAAAAAAAAATAGTGCACATATGTTGAGGAGAATTTCACTTATGTGGATCCTCGTGCCCAAGATGGATAGAACACGACTTATTAAAGTGGGATGACTTCTTAAAAAAATCACAAACTTCCCCACATGTGTGGTTTCTCATTTTACAGTCACGGGGACCATCATGCCTTGCCAAATCTTTGCATTCCTCTATTGAATTCTTTGCTTCCTCCATGGTGAAGAAGGTACATTTTTCTGAACATACATGGCTACCCATGCAAGAATGAGAGGATACATGTGTTTTTTCATGCATACATCTCCAAAATAATTTAGATCATTTACATCCGCAAATATACAACCTTTTCTTCATTTATGCAATACCCTCAAGAACCTCTAACTGTAATTTTTGCACTTCATCAGAATTGGAAAAATCTATTGTGTTTGACATCAACCATTGTTCAACTTGCTTACTCCTTCGATCTGCCAATGCACCCAAAAATATTTCGAAAAGAGAGTGCCACCATTCACCATCATTTCCTTTTCTTGGCACAACACTATCTAATATTGACCTGAGCTCAGATAAAATGCTTCCAGCAACTGTTGTTGTTTCTTGTGAATGTGCCAATTCTAAGCCAATATAAGGGAAATCATCTAATGTGAACTCAACAAAAACTAGAAAATATGAAACTTCTTGTTGCTTATCCAAATAAACTAGCATTTGGATTGCCGATATAGTAGAAAGAAAGCCTCTATCTTTAGTGGAATTTAGATTTTTCCTTAATATGTCCAAAATCAAGAGGGATATCACATTATATTAGGTGGTTGACCACTATTCTGTAGTGTGAAATATAACCATAGTGCATATTGCTTGCATGGATAAGCAAGTCGAATTAAGGTGCACCCACCTAGAGATTCATAACCTTCACTAAGTTGGGAATCCATTGCATGCATGAGTGCCCCTACTAATATTGGTAATTGCACCCTCTAATTGCGCATCCAAAACTAAAGATATAAAAAAATTATTTAGAACTTTGAATATAGAAAAAAAAGTTCAAAATTTGGAACTAGGATGAGGATGGACTACTCACTAAAAACACGTGCACATGCAACTGAAGGTATAACCAAACAGGTACCTGTCAGATATTTCTTCGTCGAGTGAGGAAAGATTAGGACAAATAGAGGGAAATGTGACTACATCTAGTAGATATGATACACAAACAAGGACCAGAGGTGAAAAATTCAGAAGAAAATTTTGTAGATGCATGGAATTTTTTCTTGCTGAAGGAGGATCGTTCTCTTATGATGATGAGAGAATAAGATACATAGAGGTGCCACTCAGGTATAATAATTTGGTGAAACAATGGGTACCTAAGGAACTGCCTCCTATAGATGTTGACTTCATTGTCAACAATAGGACATATCGCATTGCACCATCCTCCTTGCATGGCCTGGGGCTATTTTCCATGGATGGAATAATTTTAAAATACAATATAGTAACTGAATTGGTTGACTATTTCAGACCGTGTTACAATTTTAATGATTGGATGTGGCTGGTCTAGTACGTGCGAAGTATGTGGAGATATGCACTCGTCGAAAATTATATACAACTAATAAACAAGGATAAAAATAAGGGAGTGACTGTCTATATTGATGGAAGGCCTAAAGCTTCCGTCAATATTGCATGATTTATAAACGGCACACGACCTAGGAAAACAAACAATCAACCGAATTGCATATATGAGGGACAATAAAAAAGATAGCTCTCGGGGAAGAGTTATTAGTGGATTACCATTTGAATCGAATAAAAACATTAACTAATAGTGTTCGGGTACTTATGCAACACCTCTTTAAGCAACCTCACTTATTGAATTATATTTTTTTATCTTTAACATTTTTTTAAATATTTCACGGTCCCAATTTTATAATAATGTGGGAGGTTGATCGTTGAGGTTGATTTTATTTGGGTGGAAATCAGTTTTTTTTGTTATYGTTAACATTTTTTTAAATATTTGGGGGTTCTAATTATATTATAATGTGGCAGGATGATCGTGGAAAAGGGCCAGCCACAGAACATGTAAATGATTATCAAATTTGACTTTCATTTTATGTGAATTTTATTATTTTCTTATATAATTTTACTGAAATAACATTGTTTTTGTTGAAATTATATGTAGTCGGTAGGCCATGTTGATCATTATTCCACCGATGAGGAGGGGTTGTATTCATCCCCTGATCCGATGGTATTAATAAAAAAAAATATGATTAAAGCGAACAATGAACTTGCTAGCTTATTAGATCGTCCACCAAACTCCCGACATCCTAGAAAGTATCAATCTCCTTATGTCACAACTTAACACATATAAGGTAATAACCATAATTTAAAGTGTTTTTTTCTAATGTACTCATATGTTCAATTATGAAACTTTGTTCTTTGACTTTTACATTATCTCACGAAAAAACATTTTCTTTTTTATAAAGAGATTTTTGGAGCATGTTCAACCCAGTGTTGGTTGTAGTGTCACTGCAGAGATGCCACAGAGTCCTGATGTGGGTTGTCATACAACTTCTAGAGGACTATTTTCTTCTCCATCTTCCACACCTAATTTAGATAGGATCCATGGCACGCACCACCAGACATCCACACATCGGTCAGACTCTAGAGATGGTGATAGAGATGAGGCTGATGATGTGGTTGACATGGTTGCATTTCTTGGAGCTAGATGTGTGACAAGCACGGGGACCCTTCCGTGCACATTTTTGGTCAACGATAATGGACTTCCATTAAAACAAATAAGACTCCCAGGTAGTTTTTAATATTTTAATTGTTTCATGTTGTCCATCTCATACACAAATCATCTATATTATTATTTTTAAATTAATGACCATATCTTTTTGTCTGTAGGAAATGACAATTTTTATAGGCACCTAGAGAGCAAGGCCTTGTTGATTTTTGGGGCAACCTTATGCACAAGGTGGAATTGCCAGAATTCCAACCTCAAAAAAGAACTTATGGATTATCTTGAAGGCCTCTTTGGAGGAGACACATTCAATAAAAAAGTGGTCACCTCTGCAGCGGGCGAATAATTAAAATATACGTGGGATGTTTATAGACGAAGCTTGGTAGGAAATCCTAGGTATGATCATCCTCCCTCAATTCCAGAGAGGGAGTGAAATGTGATCATTGATGATTCAAAAGAAAATATATTGAAAAACTCAGGAGAAAAAATAACTGGTACCCCAAGGTAAATTACAATATTTTGATTTTAATACCACCTTTAATTTTCTTTAGATCTAAATAAAAGTGTGGTTATATATAACATACTTGAAAATTTTGATGATAGGTTGCTTGAAACTTCGAAGGAAAACAAAGAAAGGATTGCCAAACATGGCCAACACAAGTTAGGCCAGGGAGGCTACTCGAGGTTACATTCACGAATCGTAAGTACCCAAACATATTAAGAATATTATTTGTATGGCCTTACAACTTTTAGGTAATTGCAACCAAAAAAATTAAAAAAACATACTCTTATGCAATGCAGGGAGACAACTTTGGAACTGAAACCATGGAGGAAGACCTTCAACTTGGTTACAAGTACGGCTATAAAGTTGTGGTTGATCGTAGGAAAAGCATGGGGCAGACCCCAAGATCCAGTTGGCGGGATAAGGTAAATAAAAATCAGTCCACATTAACCTTTCATTACTTATAAAATATGTAAATGTTTGATATCATCCATAATTTAATGCCTTACTTTGTTTTAGTCAGGGGGAATCACTATCAACGAAACTATTAGTACTGGACAACAGAGAGTTGATAGTGCAGCATAGCCAGAAGATAATGGTTTTCCCCAGCAGCCCCATCCCAGTGGGGTGCAGCCCCAAGATGTTCCTGTGACTAAGGCCTACGACGGTAAAATGATTATATATTAATCATATACTTAATAATTTCGTACAGATAAATTTTATACTTATAATTCTTGTCGTTTCAATGGCATATAATGTCATAGTTGAGCCTCCTCAACCTGAATATCAGGTGAGCAGGGTAGCCATTCCAACGGTGTCGACTAGTGGACCAGGTAAATAATTACATTGCAGAGTTTTTTTTTAATATCAATGAACTACTTCAATGATATTTAAAAATTGTCTATATAAATTTAAACGAAGACATGGAGATGGATGAATTACTTAAGAACTGGAAAACACAAAAGAAGACTAAAATAAATTGATGATGTGTAATAATTTTATAAGACAGACAGATTTACATTATATAGTTGAACATGTAATGATGCATATACTGCATTGACATTATGGGTACTTTTTCATATGATAATATATACAAGGCTATTTCTATGGCTTGTATATATCTGTGAATGTAATTTTATTATACACTTAATGATAGTTTTGGCTTATTTTAGTCTTGGTATATATTGATTCAATACTCCTTGGTTTGATTGGTTCTATTGGCCTTGACATACAATTTCTACATCAATTTGTGGCTCCATGGATATCATCCTAGCGATTTGAAGGCATTGGTAAATGTGAAATTTAAGATATTGAATTTTTCAAGTTTGGATTTAAATTTTACATGCTTGTTTGTTTGTGGGTTTCAAGAGTTCCAAACTTGTAACACACCAGCTAACATAGTATGGGACCCTTCATGCCATCAATCCCATCTCCTACACTATCAATAGTCACGATCCTTGCTTCTACCACTAGAATTATTCATGTATTGAGCCTTACGACATCTGAACCGATAACAAATATTTTTCATGGATCCAATTTAGATCATTTATCACTATGAAAGGTGTTGGTGAAGGAAAGGCTAGTGATAGAAGTTGCTTAGTGTAGTTTTTTTTGACATAGAATTCACCTATTAACTTGTTTAGAGGTGAATATGGTTAATTATAATAATAAGATGAAGGAGAACCTGGGTAGTGTTTACGTAATGTGAGTTGGTCAATAATGATGATGTAGGCCTCATGGGGGAATGCATCACCAAAAAATGATAGAGATGATAACATGAATAGCATGTATGTAGTCATGGTTGAGAAGTATGTTGTAGTCTAAGGTTGGTGTCAAGATGTTAAGGAAAATTCCTTCATATTTAGATGGTCACCCATCAAATGATTATTCGTAGCTCATGAATTCCTAATAGTGGGGTAGTCTAACACTATTGCATTTATTACACTATTATCTCTACATGTGGCCATGGCTCGTGTATTCATTATTACTAATTGTAATTATGGCTAGATTCATATTCTTTATACTTTTATTGTATTAAAAGGTGTGATTAAGGTTGACCTAGTCAAACTTGATATGTGGGCTCAATAATTCTCTTGGGGTGCCAGTTCTTGTTTTGTGGGAACCAGATTTTCAAAATGGTAATATCTTTGTCTTTTAAGATAGAATGTGAGAATCCAAGAAAGACCTGTTGCCTTGTGCTTGGGTTATGGAGTCTAGGCAACAAATAGAACTTGAAAATGGATAAAGAAGATGTGACAAAACCACCAAAAAACAAGTGTTATCAGTCAAGGACATATTTGATATATATGTAAAAACCATATGAAATGCTCAACAAAGACACAACACATCCATAAAATTCTTGCACCCACATAAGACATCAAAGATGAGATTAGAGTAAGAGATATAAAGTTTTGTTGAATGATCAACCCCTTAAGCTATCTCCTTTTGAAGGGGAACAAGTTATCTCAATTATTATTATTTTTTTAAATAAATATATGTTTGTTGGGTCATATCAAGAGTACAAATTCTCTTTGATAGCTCATCAAAAGTTGAAATTCTTACAATAAATTCCTTGCATTATGAAGAGAATGAATAATAATGTTGTTAAGTGACAAAGTCCGAAGAACATGCATGCTTAACCACCTTATGAAGAAACCTACTAGCCTCCTCAATGTTTATTAATTCTTGCAAAGACCATCCATTAATGTAGTAAATGTTACAACATTATGATTGTAGCCCTTGGACACCATCTCCTCCAAAACATTGTAAGCTTCCTCCCACCTACCTTCTTCACTACTTCAGTTTTTCTTCTTCCAATTGCATGCGAACCAAATTATTTACAACACCCATCTCTTTTAAGATTCTACCCAATATTAGATTGTCTATATAGACCCAAATGTCAACAATCATCATTGATCCAAGGAGTTAAAAATTCATTTTGACAGAAAGACATTGGTATTCTATAGCATTGGCACAGTTTAATAGATAAACAAAATCTCCTCTTCTTGAATATTCACCCTCTCTACAAAGATTAATTCATGCTAGTATCACATGATTTTCATAACTTGAAGGAAAGAGAGATCTCCATTTTTTTATTTTATTTTTTATATCTTGGGACTTGAAAATAAGTCTAGTTTAGTAAATCATGGTGAAGGCCTTCAAAATTTGTCGATGTTCTTGGTGATTATTTACATATAATATCTATTGTTCATGAGGAATCTAATGTCTCACTTATATTGACTTTTAGAGATTTATTATTGTTGATTGCATCACCTTAGTATGATATTTAGTAAGAATGGCAAATCTTCATAGTCATCTCGTTCAACACCCATATGGTGTCTTAGAAAGTGAAACTCTTAGTGGAAACCGCAAGACAAATAAGTGGAACAACAATTCCACAAGTGAAAAAAAGCTTTGCCTACCATTTGTTCAAACCATTGTAGCACATCTTTGGAAAATCCAACGATGGATATATATAGAAATGAAAAATAATCAAGCACTAATGTTTGCTTGAAGGCCAATGGATTTTGTTCAACTGCAAAAATGTTTAGTGTAGTCCTCAAAGGCCCACATAATATATGGCATGCATCCATATCAAGTAGAATTTTCTAACTAGATTATAACCATTGGTTTCACATAAAAATGACCATAACTTGAATGTGTCATTTGCACTTCAAATGATAGGCCATCCCTTCGAGAAAAACATGAAATGAATGTAATATTAGCATCATGGCTTTCATTGCATACATAGTAGGCATTGAACATAGAAGTTTTATCTTTCCATATCATGATTATAATTGTTGTATTTGGATCACCATTTTTTTGTTTCCTTATGGACCCATGTAGCATACTCCCACTTTTTACTCAATAACAATTGTTATGTTCTTAAGCAAAGAGATGAGAAAGTAACCCAAAAAAAAATAGCGGGTACTCCCATAAATTCACTCTTTCTTTCACGTGAGAGATATTATAGAGACATTAGCATAAACATGGATGAAAATTTGGGATAAATTGATATAGAAGATGGATTACAAGTGTCATTAATAACTCTTACAATGTAGGAGATGAAATCTATCCCCTTTATGCCAATATAGGCTTAGAAAGGTACTTAAAACAAATATCTTGGTGTTTCTAGGAAAAAATTAATTTTCTTCATGTTAGTAACTTTGTACTTTCCAACTAAGAGAAAACATGAAGTTCCATTTCATGATATCATTAGTTTGTAATAGACAGATGGGGAAAAATTGGTCATATATCTCTTAATGCATGATTCTGCAAAATTGGTTCTTTGTTGTGACCTATTGGATTTCCCATGATTCCAAAAACCTTAGTATCTCTACCCAATTTCTTTATCTTCTATTTGGTTATTATATCCCTCAATACTAGTTGACCTAAAGTTGATTACTTCCCTACTCCCAAGGAGCCAAATGTAATTTATCCACCAAACTTTGAGAAAAGAATCCAACTAATTGTCCCTCTAGTAGAAATCATCGATGCAATAATGGAAACATGAGAGTGAGAAAACATTTGAAAACCCCAAGCCACATTGGTAACATTATGATTTGAAACTATGATCACAAATTCTTGATTTCTCGATTTATTTCTTAAAGTTGACATTTTACATTGTTTGAAAGTGGAATTAATTATTCCCTCTATTACTATGAAACACTAATCATTCTACTCATGCATTTGAAATCTTAGTCATTCCTCCAGAACACACAATGAATTTTCCAAAAATTTTCCCATTAAGCTCGAACTGTTACAAAACCATTCTTTGGATCCTACTAAACTGAACCTGCATATAATTAAAAAACGTACACTCAAAGACTGTATATTGAAAAAATCATGGCCAGCTATAAGGACTGCAAGGTAACATGTAGAGGTTGTAAATATGCAGTCTCTATGTATGTGTTTCCTTCATATGCTTATGGACAATTCTTAATTTGTAAAGGTGATTTAGATTCCCTCCTAATTTGGGAATTAAAATCTAACATTACCACATCAACATTCTAACACTAAAATCATAGAGTTCTAATTATAGTAATTGTACCTGCACATACCCCTATCTTAATCAAATAAATTCCATGCCTAGACTTTCTTTGTTGGAATGTTCCCAGCCATATCCATTGAAAAGAATTTCATCAACTAATTATTATTGTGATTAAAGTTAAATATTTGAGCATAAGAATTTTGTCCCAAAACAACAATCCTTAATGACACAAGAAATGAATTTCGACTTTGTCATTATTGACATAAATGCATCCCCTAAAATTGTTTGGAAGTGAATTTTTCTTGTTTAGTGGAGAATAATGTGAATGAATACAAAACTTGAGTAGAAAATGAACCACCGAAGGAAACACGTTTTCTTAACCATTAGGCCAACTCAAGTTATTAATCATCAAAATCCAAACAAAGCTGAGTTTTAAAATTATCTACAAACTACAACTAACTACGACTAATCAGGTCATTTCATTTTGGATATCTTTCTTTTTCATCATAGAGAACCTATGCAATCAAAAAAATTAAATATAAAATTTCAAAAGTACCTAATACTAATATTACATGTCAAATATAAATGTATGTATAAATACCAGATTTGGATGGAGAGAAAACATACATCCTCTTAAAGAAGACTTATGTGGCAGTTCTCAAGTCAATTTTTTTACATGCTTTACTTTAATGAGATTCACTTCCTATTCTTACAAGGAAAATTTTGTTCTTCCTTTTAGCCTCTTTATATTGGAAATCAACATGGATTTAGAACACGGATTTAGGACAGGACCAAGAGATGTTAGACCTTGAAAATTTCATCTTCAAAAGCTGAATGACAATTCACTGAGATATTTGATCATTTGGACTATGTTGAGAAA
The DNA here is from genome assembly GCA_032191745.1 of Picea mariana. Lineage (NCBI taxonomy): Eukaryota > Viridiplantae > Streptophyta > Pinopsida > Pinales > Pinaceae > Picea > Picea mariana. The sequence goes on from JASDQU011177103.1 coordinate 13,071, forward strand.
TGTTCTCCATGAACAATCTGGTAATTACCATATTCCTCATGATGGCCTTCAGCAACTCTTGAAGCCTTACAAAGAACATTTTCAATATACTTAAAGTCAGTCTGCAACAAGTCTCTATATGGCCCCTCAACAAGACGCTTGGTCTTGAACTCAAGATCAGTGGAAATGATATTTGAACATGTGACAGACATCCCAAAGTTCAGACTATTTTTCTCTCAAATAACAGTCTAATGTTACACACTTGAACCGGTATCAATGGATGTAAAGCTCTCAACTAATTTTGATCACAAATTCTTGATTTCAAGGACATCAATTTATTTATTTTTAAATAAATATATGTTGTCGTTATCGCGACGAATAAGAATATTCTTGCGACGAATTAGCTATACTATCGATGAATCGCAAGAATCTTTACATTCGTCGCTCTTACGAGAATATTGTTTCCTTGTCTCTCTTTCCGATGAATTCCCTTCTTTGTCTCTCTTGCGACGATATCCCTTCTTTGTCTCTCTTGCGACAATATCCCTTCTTTTTCGCTCGTTCGACAACAACTATTGGTCGTCTTTATTGTGAGGACCAACGTTGGTCGTCGGGCTTGCGACAACTTCCTTGGG
>JASDQU011177103.1:19242-38418 GCA_032191745.1 Picea mariana
TTTAGTTTGTCTTTAATCCTAAGCTTTATAGCTTTACAAAAGTAGTTCTGGGATCCTAAAAACAAGGATCAGATATACTAAAAATAGTAACTCAAAATTCAGTTGCAAAAGAAGTGGGATGCTTCCCCAAAATGAGGCCAATCCCATATTTCTCTCTGTTGATTGTTGGTGTAGCGCAGAATTTCTCTAGGTCCGCTCTGATGCTCAGGATTTCTTAGATGCTGCAGCCCTGGTTCGTGCAGACCTGCGAACCTCTACTGGCTGTATGGGGTGTTCTGGTGTGTCCATCATAGTTGTGGCTAAATTAGCCAAAGTTTCCAAACCGGTCTGCTCCTCTTCTGGTGACTGCAACTGCTTTAACTTCAGCCTCAGGATCCTGAGCTGTCTATACAGCTTCATATTTTCTCTGATCAAAACTGTGTTTCTATCTTTGATTTTTTCATGTTTTTCTTTAAGAGTTTGATTCATTTTGAACAGTTCTGCATTTCTGTCAGTGAGGTCTGTGTTGGATTTTTTGATCACCCTCTCTAGAACCTCCATCTCATAAATCTGTTGTAGGAGCTTGTTGATTTTCTATGTTCTACCTTTCTTAGGCCTGCTTGGGGAGGCTTCTGCTTCTGGTTGCCTATTGGTCTCTGCCTGTGGTGGTCTTTCTGTTTGAAATTCATTCCAAAACAAAAAGAAACCCCACTCAATTTGTTTCTTCTGCAGAGCTTCTCTCACAAGAAGACTAATCAGCCCTTGATGTGATAATCTGCTGCTAACCTTAGCAGGCTGGGCTTTCACTTGTCTTTCCATCTTTGTCAAGGTTTTGTGGAAGAAGTAAGGCAGGTTTATCAGTCCTCTGCCTGTGAAATGATTCAGAAGTTTAAAATGGTAATACATTACCCTGTTGTAGCGCCCCTCACAGGTGATATACACCAAAATTGCCTTCAATAGGGATTTCCACTTTGGTTCCAGATAGGACATGGGAATATCCTTCTTCCAGGTCAAATCTTTATGCACTGGTAACAAATATGACCTGAATTCGACGTTTGATGGTGAGGTGGTTTTAAACCAACAGTCCCCAGTTCTGGATAACCCTGTGTACTCAGCAATGGCTGCTTCGTCGATGATAATCTCCTCCCTGCCCACTTTAGCAATCCTTCCATCATAGGAGAGAGCAAAAGTTTCGGCCACCTGTTGGTGAAATGTTGTCAAATTCTCACAATATGCAAAAACTCCAGTCTGTCTGAAATACTCTGCCACCTCCGAATGAGCTTCCAAATACCAAATGCCATCCACCTCAGATCTCAAAGAAGGACTTGCTTTTGACATGGGTCGATACTGACTGTGCCTGAAACTGTGGGAAACAAGACGTTCGGGAGGCAATGACTCTAGAAATTAGGCAGACAGTGAATATCATTCATAAAAACCAGCAAAAAAGGGCGATACACACCGAGTTCGGAAGACTGACACAGTTTCAGACGACCGTTTGACTGAGAATATGCCAAAGCTCTAGATTTTCGGTGGCATTTGTATTTCTGAAACTTAAAGAAAATAGATTCCGAACTTACCTGAAAACCCGACCAGGCTTACTTGACTCGAGATTGCTTGCTGAACTTTGTGACACTTTGACAATTGTCAGAGAACACGGGATCGGGATTCTTGAAAATGCAATTTACTGCCGAAATCGCGAGCTTATGGTTATCTTCAGCGATCTCTGGGATTCATAATGACTCCTCGAGGTTTCAAATGAGGGAATAACCTGATAATGATGGTTAAAGTACTTTCAACTGAAATGGAGGGTAGCTCCGTGCAATCATACCTGCCAATCACTGCCCTGTGTGGATTTTAAATGACCAATGCGGTTGATAAGACACAGGGGCTTCAAACCTTTCGGATGGACGCCACGAACATGCATCATCTCCCGCATGGCGAGCTTTCAGCGGTTGTGTTTCTAATCATTGCGCCAATCTTTGACAGATGGCTCGTGCGAAAGCATGAGCTTTCATTTTTTCCTGTTCAAACACTTTCGGTGGTTACTTGCCTTCTGCTTTGACCCCTTAACTGTCGAAAATGAAAACTTTTGGTGGTTAATGAGCACATTGGAGGCTCGCCTAAACCACCGAAACCTGATATTTTTCCTTTTCCTTGACGGAACCAAAATCAGCATTTCTTTTGAGATTGTTTTCAAAATACAGACTCTCTAACCTACTTATAGAAATTTAGAAATTAAATTTAGATCACAACCTATCACCTAACAAAGCAAATAAAATCCACCAATTTATTTGAGGAGATAACACTGGCTCCTATTGGGGATGAACACCTCCCTGTGAGGTTTCAAGAACCATAGAATCAATGCCTTTCCTGAAAAAGAACCTAAAAACTAAACTATCTGCTAGTGTTTTCATTGGGCATGGAGTTATTCAAAAATAAAAACTAAGACTAACATTACAATGTCTAGGCTTCACAGCCTTAGACGAAATAGAGTTTTAAAAATCGCCCGTTTACCAGGCCATTGAACATTTCTTCACCTTCCAGATTCTGCAGAATGAAAGTGTTGTTGTTTTGCACCTGAGTAATCATAAAAGGTCATGTCCACAAGGAATCAAACTTGTTATGCTTGCCTTTGTCCTGCCTAAGAGCATCCCATTTTAGAACCCAGTCATCGATCTGAAAACTATCCACCTTCGCCTTTCTGTCAAAAGTCTTTTTGATCTTCATCTGATGAGCTTCTGATCTGTCCACTAACTGTTCGCGAGCTTGTTGTAGTTCCACCAAATCAAGCATCCTTCTTACCATGTCATTTGGCTCGGTCTTCTCTTCCTGAAAGAACTTAGCCACAGGAAAAACTAACTGAACAGGAAAAATAGCATCAGTCCCATAAACCAACTTGAATGGGGAAGTTCCTATGGATTTTTTAATATTTACTCTGTCTGCCCATAGAGCAAATTTCAGTTTGGAATCCCAATTCTTTTTATTTTCCTCTAACAGTTTTCTTATGATTTTGATCAAGCTCTTATTTGACGATTCAGCCAAGCCATTACCTTGAGGATAGTAGGGAGTCGAGTGTACAAGCTGAATGCCCATTGATTCACACATGTCTACCAATGCTTCTGCATTAAACGCTGCTGCATTATCTGCCACCAACCTCTTGGGACAACCAAATCTGCTCAAAATATTTTCATAGAGAAACTTCATGACTACCTGGTGTGTAGCATTCTGGGTGGGGATCGCCTCTATCCACTTTGTGAAATAATCCGTGGCTACCAAAATCCACTTGTGCTGACCACTGGATGAAGGATTTATCTCACCTATAAAATCTAAACCCCACTGCTGAAAAGGGCCATTCACCACTATAGGTCTCAGGGGTAAATATTTTAGTTGTTGCTTACCGGTAAATCTTTGGCATTTGTCGCAAGATTTGACGAATGCGCACACATCTGAGAAGAGGAAAGGCCAATAATATCCAGCCCCCAGGATCTTATGGGCAGTAGTCTTCCAGTAATGATGACCACCGCAAACAGCCGAATGAAACTAATATGTTACATCGACAGACTCTTCTTTATCTAAACACCTGAGAAGCAAGCCAGCAGGGTCTCTCCAATATAACAGATTATTGTAAATGCAGAATTTAATAGCTCTGAGCTTAAGAGCTCGAGCTTGAGTCAAACTAAGTTCAGGAGGAACTTCAAGCTTTTGTAGAAAATGTATGATGCCAGAATACCATTCACAGGAAGACAAGTGCTCTGCCACTTGCTGACTGTCATGCTGCCCTTCCACTGCCAACTCTGTCTCTAATATTCCTGAACTTTCTCCTATGAAATTAATATCCAACAGTTTATGATTTTCCTCCATTAAAATCTTGGCAAGGCCTTGGCCTTTTACCAATTTGGTGGGCTTTACTTCAATATTGAACTCAATCATCTTTGCAATCCATATAGCTCTCTTTCCGTCAATGTCCGGCTGAGTCAAAACATCTTTTACAGAAGATGAAGGAACATATGCGATGACCTTCGAATGAAGGATATAAATTCTGAATGATTTTAAAGCTTTTATGACGGCATAAGCTTGTTTCTCGATAGGGTCATACCTTAGTTCAACATCCCTGAGTGTTTTGCTGAAGAAAGCCATGAGATGATCAAAATTTTCCTCGTCTTTCTGAAGTAGGACTGCTGCCACTATGTCATAGGAAGCAAAGGAAAAGACATAGAAAGTCTTACTGTAATCTGGGCTGATCAGGATCAGAGATTCGATGATCGCTTGCTTGATATCCTGAAAAGATTTTCTTGCATTGTGTGTCCATTTTACCTCAGACCCTTTTTTCAGCATGCATGTTATGTGTTTGACTAATTCAGCAAAATTTGGCACAAACCTTCTAACAAAATTTATATTACCGAGCAGTGATTGAATGTCCTTTTTTGACCTCGGCAAGGACAGCTTTTGAATTGCCTCCACTCGTGCTGGATCAATCATTACACCTTCTGCTGAGATGATGTGGCCTAAGAGCTTACCCTTCCTTAGAGAAAACTGGGATTTCTTGGGATTCAATGAGATCCTGAACTGCCTACATTTTAAGAACACTCTTTTCAGATGTTTCAGATGCTCCTCATGGCTGCTGGAATATACTGTGATATCATCAAGGTATATGAGGACAAACTTATCCTTTTCTCCCACGAAGGCTATGTCCATGGCCCTTTGGAATGTGGCCCCGACATTCATTAACCCAAAGGGCATCTTGGCGTACATAAAGGTACCCCAAGGAGTGGTAAATGAAATCTTCTCCTGGTCATCAGGGTGGATAGAAATTTGATTGTAATCGGAAAAGCCATCAAGAAAAGACATGACCTTTGCCCCTGAAATCCTCTGCAACAAGTGTTCCATCTTAGGAAGAGGATAGTTGTCCTTCTTAGAGCATTTGTTTAAGTTTCTGAAATCTACACATAATCTGACCTCGCCATTTTTCTTCCTTACTATCACTAGATTGGCAATCCATTTGGAGTATCTCAAGGGAATTATGATCTTGGCATCTAGGAGTTTTTTAATCTCTCTCTCAATCACTGGAAGCAGGAGAGGACTGATAGGTCTAAGCTTTTGCTTGAAAGGAATGGTGCCTTTTTCAAGAGGTATCTTATGTTAAATAACATCGGGATCATAAGTCTTTAGATCACTATATTTCCAAGCAAAAACATCAGAAAACTCCTTCAAAACACTACAGTATTTTGATTTCTGATCAACAGTCAACTCGGAAGACAAATTTATAAGTTTAGGTTGGCTTTTACCTCCTATTTTATGCTCGTGAAGAGCTGGATCTTTCTCCTTTTTGTCTGGCTTGTAAGGAACATCATTCTAATCAAAAAGCCTTTCCAAGGGTACCAAACCTCGAGGTATATAATTGTTTGGTAGCTGAACAATGTCATGCTGGCCCAAATTTTTCTTTAGCTCAGGTTTCTGTGATTCTTCTTCATTTAGATTCTGCTGATCAATATGCAAATCAGAAAATTCGTCTACCACTTGGAGAAATCTGTTGAGTTCGTCATCATCCTCAAAAACTTTCCAATATTTGATATTGTCAGGTAATGATGGTCGATATTTTACTTGAATCTCATAACTGAGTTTAGGGGGCATGGGCGGAATGAATGTGCTGGCTGAAACAGCAAGAGAATCAACGAGCTAATTCATCTCCCTTGGTATATATGAAATTTCAAAAACAGAAAAAGAATCACGCACTTTCCATACTTCGTCCCTGTAAGCCTTTAATCTGACGTGCTTAGCTTGAAAGGTGTTGTTTACCTGTTGTATGATGAGGTCTACATCTCCCAAAACCTTCAAACCTTTTCTCCCCATCTCTTTGGCTGAATTTAATCCCAACAGCAGAGCCTCATACTCTGCTATGTTGTTAGTAGTTCCGAAGTCGAGCTTGAAAGACAAGGATATGGTCTCCTTTGAAGGAGAAATCAGAACTACTCCAGCTCCTGCTGAATCCTTAGTGTTGGCCCCATCAAAGTACATAGTCCAGACTGAAATATCTTCACTTTCAGACTGCTATTCAATAGGCTTCACTAGCTGCATAGGAGTTGATTGACCATCATCAATCTGAAGGATGCATGAACCAAAATCTGTATCCACAGAATAGATAGGATGATTGACGGAATTCTTTCCATCGCTAATGATGTAAGCAAGTTGGTTTTCCCTGTAAAGTCTTTTCATCTCCCCCCCAAACACCGAAATCGTAGCATATGATAGATCCATCTGTAAGGTACCTCCTAACCTTTTTCCCCATGAACGAGACAAGAGAAGACCAAACTTAGGTGGAATATCAGCAACCACCACGTCCATAACCATGCTTCTCATTGGCAATTGAGCAAGGTTAATGACAAGGTCTTTGATTAGGACTAGACATTTGAATTTCCTAGAATCAAAGGAGAAAAGGTCTTGATATGGTTTGGTCACCTCCAGACCAAGCTCATCCATCACCGCTTTTGACATAAGATTATGTGACACCCCGGAGTCAAGCAAACAATTGTGAAGGATTTTGTCATGGACATTTAAGGATATGTAAAATGGTGGACAAGAATTGTCTCGGTCTTCTATCATAGGCCCTATGGTCACTTTAGGCTTATCATCTTGTAGGTTAACGAAATCATCCGATGGGGAGGTCTTAGGCTCAAGAGACTTTAGGATGGTTGCTTTAAATATTTCATTCTTCATGAGTTCAGTTAAAGGCATCGGTATCTTAACTTTTTGAATTTCTGATTCAAAATTGAAAGAGAAAGATGGTCTGTCTGAAACCTTTACCTCATTGGAAGGAGATTTGAGACTGACCTGCTCCTTGAATGGGGGCTGAGTTTGTTTCTTCAGGAGTGGGAGGTTGCTTGGCAGCAACCTCTTTACTCTTCACAGGAGCAGTATCTTCCTTGTTCTTCACAGGAGCGGCAATGGGTGTTTTTGGACCAGCATTCTTGGATCTTAAGTTGTAGCCTTTCTGATCATCTGTCAAGTAGACAGCTTCTTCCACACTTGCTTTCTGAATTTGCCGATCCATCAGGGCCTCATAGTCTACCTGTGTCAAAAATGAAGGATCATTTTCATCACCAAAACAATTTATTTCATCTGCATCTTCGATTTCATCAGGAGGTGGCTGTTGCTCTTCATCTAACACTGCATTTTGAAAAGGTGGTCTGATCCTCTGATCATCAACTGGATTTCTATCTCTTTGAAGTATCTGAACTTGTGGATTATTCCTTCTGTAAGGAAAAGCATTTGGATTTCTCGGGGCAAAAGCATTTGGCTCTTTTGCCTTTGTTGGTTGCTGATTTTGGATTTTCAATTTGGACATTTCGGATGTTAGACTGTCCAACATCTTAGCCATCTTTTCCATTTTACTGTTAGAATAAGAAGAGGACTCAACAACAGACTTCTTCCTCTCAGCCCTTCCTTTAAGCTTCTGCGATGTTGTAATGTTAGACTCAACCTCGAGGGCGGCATCTTGCATTAAAGAAAGTGTGGTTGATCGTCTTTCTCTAAGAATAAGACAAAACTCTGAATCAAAGGCAGCAGAGAATGTGATCTTTGCCAATGCATCGCTTGGTTTAATCTCTGCAGGAATCTTACCAAACATCTTATTAAATCTCTTGATGAAGTCCGAGACCGACTCTCCGTCTTCTCTCTTCAAATTTCCAAACTCAGAAATGTAGTATAACAGATCTCTTTGTTCTCCCCAGTGTTTCAAGAATACCTCATCTAATTGTTCAATACCAATGATTGAATTTGCCGGTAGCTCTTTGAACCACTTTCGGGCTTGGCCATCCAAACTCTGAACAAAAACTCTAGTCCACACATCTTCTTCTGAAATATTAATGTTTTCTGCATAAGCATAAAAAGCTTCAATGTGTTCTTCAGCAATATACTCCCCTGCTCCTGTAAACTTTGGCATATATTTCTGATAGTCACCGGTTGGCATGGCAGACAAGGGATTTGGCAATACAAGTGGGGCATATCTGTTTGCCAAGATCTGTTCCATTCTGGTCAAAGGGGCAGCCATGACAGTCTTGGTGATTGATACAGATGAGGAACTCGTAGGAGATGATGGAGGAGATGAGGAACTTGTAGGAGATGATGGAGGAGATGAGCTGCCTGAGTTAGAATAGAATGGTTGTCTTACTTCACCTTGAGCAGAAGTTTCAGAAATAGGTGGAAAATAAGAGGCTTTATAAAACTGACCAAGCAACAAAGATAGATTTTCTTCTCCTTTAGAGGACAGATCATGGAGGATGTCTTCAAGAATAGGCAGATTAGTGTGGGTGTATAGGACACCTTTCAAAGGTTTGATGGGTGATGAATCGAAAGAAGATGAAGAAGAATTTTCTTTATGTTTGAAGGATTCGATATTCAATTCTTTTGGATGAGATGAAATGTCAACCTCAAGAACAGAGTCAGTAATATTAGAAGAAAAAGAAGGTTCTTCTACCTTAGAAACTTGAGATAAATTTTCAACCTCCTGAGAATAATGAGTTTCAGCAGCAAGGGATTCAACTAGAGACTTTTTAGATATGAAAGGAGGAGTATCAGTTTGAATACCTGCATCTACTGCATTTGCAGATCCAGAAGTCTGTCTTTGCAAAGATTTACCCTTACTGATGATCTTCTCAGGATCAGAAACTGGTGTCGTTAATGGGCCTTCTGGGTTTGCCCTGGTGTGAGCTCTTTTTGGAGCCACTTCGTTTCAATGGAGTCGCCAGATAGAAAATGTACAACCAAAAGTGTCTACTTCTTGTCTATCATCAAGAACTAGATCTATGTTGTCTCCCAGAGAAGCTAAGATTCGATCTCCTCTACCCGGCAACGGCGCCAATTTGTTATCACTCCAGGAAACTCTCCTAGGCTGTAATTCGGAGATGCCTGGTAACTAACTCTTTTTCGAAAATGTTTTCTTAATAATTGATGTGGTTTTTGGATCAAGATGAATATCTAGGGACTGGACTGTGTGTTCAAGACTATCTAGAGATATCAAATATCACAAGGCCTTCAAGGAATGCAATCAGACAAGGTTTGATTAAATAGAAGAGAAGATAGCTATTGAACCAGATTATACTCATATAAAACAAGCACAATGGGTTTAAGAACTAAGGAAATAACTTATGATTCTTAACTCAATCAATCAGTTAGTGAAATGACAGTCACATGTAGATTGAATAAGTGCCAATAAAGAAATCATTCACTCATAAGATATCAGAGAACAGAAAAGAAAAAGTCTGACAACACAATTGAAAGAAGATTGCAATGTTTCATATATTAAGAATAAGTCTCTCTTATAGTAGCAGCATGTAGAACCCAAAATCGAACCTTTAGTTTGTCTTTAATCCTAAGCTTTATAGCTTTACAAAAGTAGTTCTGGGATCCTAAAAACAAGGATCAGATATACTAAAAATAGTAACTCAAAATTCAGTTGCAAAAGAAGTGGGATGCTTCCCCAAAATGAGGCCAATCCCAGATTTCTCTCTATTGATTGTTGGTGTAGCGCAGAATAGCCTCCCAAGGCTAGATGATGACTCTCAGATAGAGAGCAAGTCGAATTTGCTGATGTGGCAAGGTGTCCTGATTTTCTGTCTTAATTAAAGATGTCTATAAACCTTTGAAACATCTCCTTTATCCACAATTTTTCAAAAATAATTGTTGGGCTAGAATTGATAATTCATTAGATATTCATTCGAAAAGATCTCGAATCTTTTCATCTCAAAAATCCTTGATCTGTGTAAAAACTCGTCCATTATGGACACACAGGCTTTCGGTGGTTATCTGAGAAAGTTTCTGGGTGACTTATCCACCGAAAGCACCTCTTTCGGTGGTTAATGAACAGTCGTCCTGTTCGCCTAAACCACCGAAAGTTAAACTTTGAAGAAATTTCAAAATTGCAAAAATGTGTACCTTAGGTCCGCTCTGATGCTCAGGATTTCTTAGATGCTGCAGCCCTGGTTCGTGCAGACCTGCGAACCTCTGCTGGTTGTATGGGGTGTTCTGGTGTGTCCATCATAGTTGTGGCTAAATTAGCCAAAGTTTCCAAACCGGTCTGCTCCTCTTCTGGTGACTGCAACTGCTTTAACTTCAGCCTCAGGATCCTGAGCTGTCTATACAGCTTCATATTTTCTCTGATCAAAACTCTGTTTCTATCTTTGATTTTGTCATGTTTTTCTTTAAGAGTTTGATTCATTTTGAATAGTTCTGCATTCTGTCAGTGAGGTCTGTGTTGGCTTTTTTGATCACCCTCTCTAGAACCTCCATCTCATAAATCTGTTGTAGGAGCTTGTTGATTTTCTATGTTCTACCTTTCTTAGGCCTGCTTGGGGAGGCTTCTGCTTCTGGTTGCCTATGGGTCTCTGCCTGTGGTGGTCTTTCTGTCTTAAATTCATTCCAAAACAAAAATAAACGCCACTCAATTTGTTTCTTCTGCAGAGCTTCTCTCACAAGAAGAGTAATCATCCCTTGATGTGATAATTTGCTACTAACCTTAGCAGGCTGGGCTTTCACTTGTCTTTCCATCTTTGTCAGGGTTTTGTGGAAGAAGTAAGGCAGGTTTATCAGTGCTCTACCTGTGAAATGATTCAGAAGTTTAAAATGGTAATACATTACCCTATTGTAGCACCCCTCACAGGTGATATACACCAAAATCGCCTTCAACAGGGATTGCCACTTTGGTTCCAGATAGGACATGGGAATATCCTTCTTCTAGGTCAAAGCTTTATGCACTGGTAACAAATATGACCTGAATTCGACGTTTGATGGTGAGGTGGTTTTAAACCAACAGTCCCCCGTTCTGGATAACCCTGTGTACTCAGCAATGGCTGCTTCGTCGATGATAATCTCCTCCCTGCCCACTTTAGCAATCCTTCCATCATAGGAGAGATCAAAAGTTTCGGCCACCTGTTGGTGAAATGTTGTCAATTTCTCACAATATGCAAAAACTCCAGTCTGTCTGAAATACTCTACCACCTCCGGATGAGCTTCCAAATACCAAATGCCATCCACCTCAGATCTCAAAGCAGGACTTTCTTTCGACATGGGTCGATATTGACTGTGCCTGGAACTGTGGGAAACAAGACGTTCGGGAGGCAATGACTCTAGAAATTAGGCAGACAGTGAATATCATTCATAAAAACCAGCAGAAAACGGCGATACACACCGAGTTTGGAAGAATGACACAGTTTCAGACGACCGTTTGACTGAGAATATGCTGAAGCTCTAGATTTTCGGTGGCATTTGTATTTCTGAAACTTAAAGAAAATAGATTCTGAACTTACCTGAAAACCCAACCAGGCTTACTTGACTCGAGATTGCTTGCTGAACTTTGTGACACTTTGACAATTGCCAGAGAACGCGGGATTGGGATTCTTGAAAATACGATTTACTGCTGAAATCGCGAGCTTATGGTTATCTTCAGCGATCTCCGGGATTCATAATGACTCCTCGAGGTTTCAAATGAGGGAATAACCTAATAATGATGGTTAAAGTACTTTCAACTGAAATGGAGGGTAGCTCCATGCAATCATACCTGCCAATCACCGCCTTGTGTGGATTTGAAATGACCAATGCGGTTGATAAGACATAGGGGCGTCAAACCTTTCGGATGGACGCCACGAATGTGCATCATCTCCCGCATGGCGATCTTTCGACGGTTGTGTTTCTAATCATTGCACCAATCTTTGACAGCTGGCTCGTGCGAAAGCACGAGCTTTCATTTTTTCCCGTTCAAACACTTTCAGTGGTTACTTGCCTTCTGCTTCGACCCCTTAACTGCCGAAAATGAAAACTTTCAGTGGTTAATGAGCACATTGGAGGCTCACCTAAACCACCGAAACTTGATATTTTGCCTTTTCCTTGTCCGAACCAAAATCAACATTTCTTTTGAGATTGTTTTCAAAATACAAACTCTCTAACCTACTTACAGAAATTTAGAAATTAAATTTAGATCACAACCTGTCACCTAACAAAGCAAATAAAATCCACCAATTTATTTGAGGAGATAACAGGGCCAAGCATAAGCAGGGTGAAGGAGCTCTTAAGACGTTCAATCCCGAAGTTGGTTGTGCATCCCGAAGGAAGAAGATGGAAGATAAAGAAAAGAATGATGAACAAGAGAAAAAATTTCACATGGTCTTTTATCGCATGTCAGAAATGGTCGAACAAATGTATGGAGATTACAAGAAGAGGATGAAGAATAAGGAGAAGAAAAAGGAAGCACATGCAGATGATGATGCTTCAGTAAATCAAGGGGTTGGAGGAGATCCTCTTGAGCCTCCGTCTTCGCCTTCAAGTTCTAGTTCTTCCTCCTCTGAGAATTCTCATCACTCTCATCATTCTAACCATAAAGCCTCTTTTAAGAAACATTTATTAAAGCTTGATGTAAAGTTTTCTTTACCTATGTTTAATGGAGATGCTAATCCTGAAAAGTTAGAGAATTGGATTCGACAAGTTGAAGTATATTGTCATGTTCAGCATATTAACGAAGAGGAATTTAAAGTGCAACTGGATTCTCTTCGGTTGGAAGGCACCGCTCTCATATCATGGGAGAGCAAGCTACAGGACAGAAGTAAGTGTAGTAAGATTATTTCCTCATGGTCAGATTTTAAAACAGAGATAAGGAAGAAGTTCTATCCATTAGGGTATTTACATAAAGCAATGATGGAATGGCAAATGTTGAGACAGAGTAAAGGTCAAAACATACAAAGTTTCACGGAGGAATTTAGGAAGAAAGCTTTAGCATTGAATATTCCTTTGGATTCTTATGAAACTTTAATGAATTATATTGGCGCACTTCATAGTTATATTCGTCATACTTTGCTCTTGTTTAACCCCACTAGTGTTGACGAAGTTTGTGTGCAAGCCACTCACCTTGAGAATAGGGGGAAACATGTTCAAGAAGCTCCCATGAAGAAACCTTCCAATTTCCCACAAAAGACTTTCAAGAAGTTCAAAAGGAAGGGCAAGAAGACCGCTATAGTAACGAGAGAAGGAGAAAAACCATCTTGCACTCATTGCAAGAGGAGTGGTCACGATGAAGAACATTGTTGGAAACTACATCCAGAAAAGAAATCGAAACAGTTCACTAGAAAGGGGAAGACAAAGACTGTTGCTATAGTGCAGCAAGATCTTGGTTTCAAATCAGGAGATGAAGGAAATATCACAGCAGCTGGAGTACAAGGTAAATATTCTCTTCATGCCAGTTCAAGTTCCAATGATGAATCTCATATTGATGAACAAAAGAGGAATGAGTTATTTCATATACAATTTGCATCTAAACATACTAAGATAGATACACTATTTGATCTGGGTTCCCAAGTAAACTTAATATCTGAAGCACTTGTCAAGAAGATGGGTCTTGTAACGAAACCACATCCAAAACCTTACCCTCTTGTTTGGGTATGTGACAAAGAAAAACTTAATGTCACCAAACAATGTAGGGTTAGATTTGCTATTGCTTCAAAGTTGATTGATGAAGTAGATTTGGATGGTGTATCGCTTGATATATGTGGCATAGTGTTGGGAAGTCTGTATCTTTATGATAGAAAAGCAGTCTTCTTTCGTCATGAGAACAAATACCACCTTACAAAAGGGGGGGTGGAATATATTGTTAGAGCTCACAGCATGAGGGTGAATACGACGCTTGTTAGTGCAAGGCAAATGAAAAGACTCATAACCACTAATAAGAGATATGTACTCATGGTCGTCAAAGAGAAAGATTTCGGGACATCCAACACTTTCCAAGGATGTGATCCATCTCATAAAAAGGAATTAATTGATATTGTTTCTAAGTATGATGATGTTTTTTAGGAACCATATGGATTACCTCCTAAGAGGGAAATCCAACATGAGATACATCTACAGCAGGATTCTCCTTTGCCTAATGTGGGAATGTACATGATGTCAGTTGTGGAGATGACAGAGATCAAGAAGCAGGTAGAGGGCTTATTGGATCAAGGGGTCATCAGGCCCAGTTCATCTCCTTGTGGTTATTTGATCGTGGTGGTGCCAAAGAAAGATGGCACATGGCGAATGTGTGTTGATTACAAGGCTTTAAATAAAATCACGGTGAAAAATCGATACCCTCTTCCTCGCATAGATGATTTACTTGATCATTTGAAGAATGTTGTTTATTTCACTAAGTTGGATTTGCGCAGAGGATATCATCAAATCAGGGTTGCAGAACAGGATGCATGGAAGACTTCCTTTAAAACCAAACAAGGATTGTTTGAGTGGTTAGTTATGTCTTTTGGGCTTTGTAATGCTCCGACAACTTTCATGAGTGTGATGAATGATGTATTCAGGCCTTTCCTGAATGACTTTGTGATTGTATATTTGGACGACATTCTTGTTTTCAACGGGACTTGGGATGAACATGTAAGGCATGTAAAACAAGTATTGGATACTTTGCAAAGGGAAAAGTTGTATGTGAAAATGTCTAAATGTGAATTTGGCAAGGCTGCACTTATATACTTAGGTCACATCATGGGAGGAGGACAATTGAAGATTGATCCTTCCAAAATTGAAGTAATTGTGAAATGGCCTGAGCCAAAAAGTGTGACCAAGATCCGAAGCTTCTTGGGTGCAGTCCAGTATTRGAGGAGATTCATTCCAAACTTCTCCTTTATTGTAGCTCATTTGCATTCCTTAACCAGTGTGAAGAACAATTTTCAGTGGGAAGGAAAGMAACAAAAAGATTTCAACATTTTGAAGGAGAAGATCARTACCGCACTAGTATTAGCACTATTGAATCTTCAACAGCCGTTCGAGATCGAGACATATGCCAGTGGATACGCCATTTGTGCCACTTTGTGACTTTTAACCAARCAGTTGTTAACTATCCTACATATGATAAAGAGTTGTATGCATTAGTTCAAAGCGTAAAGAAATGGAAGCATTAMTTGTTAGGGAAGGAAACAATTATACATACAKATCACCARCCCTTACAGTATCTTCAGGCATAGAMCAAATTGCAACAATATCAGTACTATAGATGGATGGGTTTTCTACAACAATTTCATTTGGTAATCAAGTACAAGAAGGGTACAAGTAACAAGGTAGYTGATATTCTTWCTAGACCTCCTATTGTTGCTTCTATTATTTTGAAGAATACTTCTTTATCTCATGATAGCTATGTAGAGAAATATGTCATCGATGAAGATTTTAAAGAAGTATATGAGAAGCTAACCMATGGTGCACAGGTAGAGAAGTATTGTCTGCARGRAAAGTTACTCTATCATCTTGGGAAGCTATGTATTCCTACAAGTGAATGAGTCCATCTAATAAGAGAAGCTCATACTTCTCTTGTATCAGGGAATTTTGGGGTAGRAAAAACTTTGGCTCATTTGTAGAGGTTTTGTTACTAGCCTCAAATGAAAGCAATTGTAAGTAAATATGTAAAGGGGTGTGTGATGTGTTCTACTTGTAAGCCCACTAATAGAAAATTGGGGCTATACTCACCACTTCATGTTCCATCCCATCCATGGGAAAGTATTTCCATGGATTTTGTAGGGGGTTTACCAATGACCAGAGGGGGTCATTATTATTTGTATGTCGTAGTGGATAGGTTTAGCAATATGTGTATCTTGATGCCATGTAAAAAGCAGATCACTGCTGAGAAGACTGCTAATCTCTTTTCTCGGCATGTTTGGGTTCACTTTGGATTACGCACGTCCATTGTCTCGGATCGAGATACTCGATTCCTTGGGGATTTTTGGACTATCTTGTGGAGAATGATGGACACCAAATTGAAGAGGAGCATTGATTTTCATCCACAGACCAACGGACACACAGACGTGGTAAACAAAACAGTGGTACTTTTGCTTCAAATCTACTGCAGCAAGCATCCTGAGTTATGGGATGAATAGATACCTTATGTACAACATGCTTATAATCGAGCTTTACATTCATCCATTCAGATTTCACCTTTTGAGATGTGTTATGGGTACCTACCAAAGGTTCCTTTGGACTTGATGTATGGGAGAGATGTCGATGTGAATGAACAACGAGTAGAGGACAGAGCCTGCAAGTTCATCCAGAGGATTCAACAGATACACCAGGAAGTCAGGGAACAGTTGGAGAAGAGTCAAGCACAATATAAAGCTCGACATGACAAGCATAGGGTTGATCATCAGTTCCAGGTTGGAGACTGAGTATGGATTCACATCAGCAAGGAACGATTAAAGGGTGAAGGCAAGAAACTCAAGCCCATCCGATATGGACCCTTCACTATTTTGGAGAAAAGCGGCACTAATGCTTTTCGTTTAGATCTTCTACCTTATATGCATATTTATTCATTTGTGAACATAGAGAACTTGAAACTTTTTTAACCTCCCATGATCATGGATCAGGATGAGGAAGTTTCAATACCATCAGTTGATGTGTTTTCACTTGAGTACTTGGATGAGTTATAGGACGATATCATCTTAGATAGGAGGATGAGGACTTCACGCAAGGGTGATGTTGATTATCTTCAAGTAGGCTTAAAGGGCACACATCCAAGCAAGGCAAAGTGGATTGAGAAGGATAAGGTAAGGGAACTCTTCCCTCACTTACCAATTGATTAATGAAAGCTTTTGGTGGTCCAAAAAGCTCTCAGTGGGAAGGTGTGATCCAAAAAGGATATAGAGAAGGTTAAGACAACTCAGAACTCACAGAAGCAATTCAAAACGCTCAAAATGGCTTCAATAGACAAAAAAGGGCAAAAATTCAAAATTCCCAAAACTCATTGTAAAAGGCACAATCCCGAAGAGTGTGTCGAAAGATTTATAACGGCAGAAACGGCTCGTCAAATGGAATTACAGATCAAAATTTATAAGTGGTCAAAGTTCAGTCAAATGTGGTCAAACATGCAAAAGTCAAAGTGACACATGTCACCACTACAAGGGTGACACGTGGCACATCTAAGTTGGCAAGATGACGTGGCAAGGATGTAGACACGTGGGCAAGTAAAGTGATGACACATGTCAGTTTTCATGGGTGAATCATATGGTGACAAGTGACAGTTTTGTGGACCAATTATATGGTGCCACGTGGCCCAGACATGGGCTGCCATGTGGCACCCCTCTAATGGCTGGAAAATGAAAACGTTTATTCGACTCTCCAAGAGTCGAACTCATGACCTCCAAAGAGCCCAAAGGCCCCACAAGTCCGCATTAACCACTATACCACGCAATGTTCCTTGGTTATTATATGTTGCATATATTGTTTAAAGTATAAAGGTTTGGTGGGCGCCAAAGAAAGGGGCTCATCCTTCAGCCCAGCCCCTGGTTCTGTATTGTGCCACATGACCATAAGGTTCCACCCTCTTAGGGACTTAACCCAACCAACCTCCAAATATAGCATATTCACCACTATATTTAACCTTTCCTCCATTCTAGCCAACCTTCGCCAGTTTTAGCAACCGTGCCAACATTGTTACAACCATATACTAAAAAGGGGAGTCCATGGGATTCGACCCCGGAACCTCCACCAAACTAAACGCCTAAATTTAGCCAATGTAACCAACTTGCCAACCATGCACTTATGGAATAACCACCCGAAATCTTGTATATAAGGGGGTCTCGGGTAGTGCATTTGAGAACACAAGAGCACAGAGAAGGGACAGGCTGAGTGCATTCGTACAATACAGATTTGGGTGCATTTTTATAGATTTTGGCATGGATTTCAAGATCTGTCAGTCATTAATTACAGGAGCAGTGGCACAGAAACCAAGGCAGGGGTGTCTTGGGGGCCCGAAAGTGTCCGACTCGGATTGAGGTGTGGAGACAGTCATTTTTAGGTAAAACGACGCCACAAACGCAGTGGTGGTGTTAGTTTTCTGATCTGAACAAACATTTTGTGGCTTAACTCCAGAATGAGGTATACTTATGTATTTTGCCCAATTCTTTTGTGGAGTTAATAAAAAGACCTACCCATTTGAGAGGAGGACCCAGAGATGTAGTCCACCAGGGACAAACTCCGTTATCAATTTCTTTGTGGTCATATTGCATGATTATGTCTCTTTCCTTTTGAGTTTTTCCTTCTTTATGGTGTACTTTTGTTTATGCTCATTTAATACAGTTCTTTAATAAGTCACATGACGAAAAGATCCCGGATCAATGGAACTCTATGTACCTCTAGCTTCAAGTGGGCTTGTGGTGGTGCCCCCCAAGCTAATCGATTTCACTCTAGGGAGTACCCAATTTTTTCTACTATTAATCAATTAATGACAATAAATGGGGTTGGAAAAAGGATGCATTGAAAACGAAGGTGCAACACACCCTCTACAAAGGCACCCATAAGTGAGACACTAAAACCCCTTGTATGTCATGAACCCCATGACCAAAAAATTTCCCCTCATCCATAACACATCATCTACATGACTTAGAAGGGGGTCCCCTCAGGAAACACCCATAAAATTAAGGGACGATTCACCCAATAGGTCATTTTTTCAACCCTCCCATACTCAAACTTTGTAAATTGCATAGGGTCTTTGAGCATTAGTTTATTTTCATCATGTATTTTAGATTTACATGCTTAGATGGATATTTTATTTATTTGATTTACTCATCATGATTCTTTGACTTGATATCCTTAGAGGGCATATCCATTTGTCTTTGTAGGACCCAACTGGTGGACAGTTTTGGAGGAACAAGCCTAGCTTCCATGGGGCTTCAAGCCCACAGGTTGGATGTTGAGGTACCACATGTCGGATCACGGAGACTTGAATTTGGAGGCCTAGAATAAACCTTGTACGTCCTCACCATACCCTGAAAAATAAAACGAATTTCTTTGGAGGCCAAAAATCTCACTTTAAGGGGATTGATGTCATGCTTGAGGGGCTTTTGAGTGGTTATGAGGACACATGAAACATTTTGGAGGAAGGATAGCCTTGGCCATGAAGAAAAGGAAAGGGTTGAGGAAATGTGGCCTTTGGAGGCCTAGCACACCTATCTCCAATCCCAACGACTTATCCTAAGTTCCAAAACGTGGCTTCAAATGAGGTTGACGTCATGATTTAAGGTTTTCTTTCATGTGCAAAAGTAAAAATAAATAATACTATTTTTGTAAAGGTGATCTGGATTATTTTCGACACGAAATAAGAGTGAAGATATAATAAATAAATGTACAAAGATGTCTCAGATATCCAATAATATAAAAGAAATATATCAAAGATGCAACCATAAACACAGAGAT
>JASDQU011177104.1:9400-20400 GCA_032191745.1 Picea mariana
TCAAGGATAAGTGTTTCATTGCATTCTTGGGTGAAGCATCTAGAAGGTTCATACATAGGCTTTTAACTTTTACCCAACATCAATCCCTTTGGGCCTTCATCCCCTTCTTCCCATAGAATGAGGGACAACCCCTTCTTGGGTCAGTACACCCTAAAATCCCAAGAGATAAGGAAATGGGGGGAAATAGTGATGGAAAGTGGTAAGTATTGTCGAGAACGGTACGATGGCTCTTCAAGGGAGTTCCTAGTAGAAAACCCATCCCCAAGGAAAACCACTTACTAGGGCACAATGTCAACCACCAAGGTGAAGCAGGGCAAAAGGCATAATGTCCAAGCATATATCATGAAATCTAAAGCAGTCTAAGATACAACATACTCAAATGCCTCAATTATTGAAATCATACTCACCATAATACCTGACTTGTACCTCATGGAGAAAGTCC
Organism: Picea mariana; assembly: GCA_032191745.1. Taxonomy (NCBI): domain Eukaryota; kingdom Viridiplantae; phylum Streptophyta; class Pinopsida; order Pinales; family Pinaceae; genus Picea; species Picea mariana. Next base: position 9,843 of record JASDQU011177104.1, read on the forward strand.
CATCGCCTTCTAGAAGCGAGTTTGTGTGGTGGATGCCATCTGAAAATCCGCAACCTCTGTGGTGGTGAGAAGGGTCTCCATATGTGCAAAAGGATATTGCTAGTCATTGGGTCTCTCGACACTCCATATTTGCAACCTGAGCGCCTAGAAACATAATCTCCTTAGTTATCCACAAAATGGGGAAAACACTTCTATCTTGAGAGTTTGAGGAGTGTCAATTCCATCGAATGCATGACAAGATATGGTTGGAGTAGTCTCTTCTAGTTATAGATCATGTGCTAGTTCCAGTTCTTGATCTTCTTCCTCTTCACAATATATGTAGAATAATTTCCTCTCACTACACGTATGCCTCTTATTGTACTCAATGTCACAATTGAAACATAGTCCATTTACTCTTATTTCATCCATTTTTTGAGGTTTCAACCTTGTTGGTTGAGTGAGTATAGAAGAGAGAACATGGTGCTCTCTATTGTTGTTAGTGGCCACCTTTCTAGTAGCCATATTTTAACTTTCAACTTTCCTTGCTGCATTAAAAGCATGCTCCATGGATTTAGGTTCCAAGAGATGCACCTCATGTTGAATGATCTCCTTTTAAGTTCCCATAAATAGATCTAACAAATTATCCTCTAGAATGTTCTTTACTCTGAGAATTATCTTTTGAAACTGTTGAATGTGCTCTGTAATTGGACCTCTTTGTCGAAGATTTATCAATTGACTAAAGAATGTGTTTCTCTTAATATCCCCACAATGTATTATTAGTTCATCCATAAAAATGGATCAATAGACAATAAAATCCTTCTTTCATTCACAAAGCCATTGGTACTTGATCCAAAATTGATCTTTAAAGACTTGGCTAAGTTTTAAGCATGTGTTCAATTACGAATTAGGAATTAATGAAAGAAGAGGAACTTAATGAGATATTATAGCAGTTATCATAAGGAAATGCAAATCAGAATATAAGCACAAAGAACAACAAACCATAACAACAAATTTGTTAACGAAGTTCAGCAAGATTGCCTACATCTTCGAGCCTTTGTCTCAGTGGGTGAGGCTTTCTTATTTCTCTTCAATGCTTCAAAATTACATCAAAAAGATTTCAAAAGGATTACAAATTGGTCTGTTTGTGTTCTTCTCAACCTCAAGAATCCAACACATCTGGTGGAACTGAAAACGGTTGAGCGTAGCTCTCGGAATTGGCCCGCAAAGTTAGCTTCCTCAATGGCTTCCCCGCATAAAAATAATTTCAAGATTCATAAAATCATCATCATTATGCCAATATGAACCTCTATAATGCTTCTAAGAACCCCTGGTTTATATATATTTTGAGTTGGTATCCTCCTCCCAACTTCCTCCCAAAATATGGCCTCAAATCAAGTTCCAGATCCCCCAATAATGGGCAAAATCCATTAAAAACAACATTAAAAATCATAAAAATATTTAATATATAGTTGAAAACCCATATTTGGAAAAAATCAGGGCGCAATCCCCTTTCTCTGAGCTCCTGGGCATATGGGGCACGCCATATGTCCAAGCGCGAAGCACTGGCCCCTAACCCTCCATTCAAGCCCCCCAAACTCCGGTCGCATGCAGGGCCATGTGGCTTGATCCTTAACCCTTGCGCGCCCTCTCGCTGGCTTGGCTTCTGGTTTGTAGCCCCCTGGTCATGAGCCAGCCCCTTGCCGACCAGGGCCTATCCCCTAAACCACCAACACACCAACTTTAAAACTAAAATCCTCCATTTGTTTGCACACGCGCCAATTACACCCAAGCGGCTAGCACATGTGGTTAGTTCGTTGACCGTGCTCCGAGGTCAGGGGTTCGAGCCCGACGAAGTCACCCAAATTTTTTTCCTTAGCCAACATTGGAAAAATCCAAGGTGCCACATGGCACGTTGTGATTGGACCATACAATCCAGTCAACACCTAGTCAGCGTACAGTTAGTTGCCACATCACCGTCGTACAACTATGTCACATGTCCAGTTAGCTGCCACGTCAGCATATGTACTTCCCAGTCACCCTACCATGTCAGCATTCATATAGCCACTTATCATTTGTACTGCCACGTGTCATCCTGTGATTAGGCCACGTCACGTACGAACTGCCACATGTCATCCGTACACTACCAGGTGTCAATTCCGTACTGGTCCAACTCAGCCTGAAAACATAAAAAATGAGTGACACGTGTCACCTCCTGGTGATTCTATGTGTCATGTTGACGTCACTAGTCGTACTGTTGACGTCAGCAATACGACCTGTTGACTTTGACCAGTTTGACCTTTTGCCTGTTTGGGAAATCGGTCAGAACGTGATATCTTTCGCATACAAAGTCCATTTGCGAAAAATATTATATGGTCGGAATCAACGCGACAAGCCGCACACAATGGTGCTAGTTTCATCCAATTCTGATAACTTTGTTTTTTAGGCCTTCCTAGATCCATTTTGGATCATGCCTCCTCACTAAGATCTTTTGGTCCTCCAAAAGGGTATTCACCAGTCATCAAGTGCGGGATAGGCCACCCCACTTGTCCTTTGTCTTTAAACTTTATCCTATACACCTGTCTCATCATAATTAATTGCAAAACAACCATGACAACTGACAGCATATTGTTAGCCACTTGTACTCTTTTACATCTTACTGAAGCCACTACCATCCATGTTGAAAACATTAACAGCGATAACATAAAAAATATGACTACAAATGAGCTAATATGTTTGATGTGCTTGCACGACATTAGCTTATCTTGAAGCAACGTATGATTGAAATTCCATTCTACAACCATCTCATGTTCATGCTTAGATCAATTGCTTTAGTTGGCACAATTATATGTGTGTTGCTTGCATAAGTTGCCTTCCTTAATTATTCCATTGTTTGAAGATATTGATTTGCTCTTATGTGATGAGCATGTACAACATATTCATTGCCTTATTTAGTTAAGTGATATTGATTATGTTCCCTGTAGAAGATTGCTTTGCGATCATACAAATAAGGGTTGCCTAAGACCATTCCACATTCATTGAGTAGCACCACATCACACGTTACCTCATCCACATACTTTGATGAAATTGCAAACTTTAAAGTGTATTGCTTTGTTATGTGCAATTTATGATTGTTGCTTATCCATTTAAGTGAGTAAGGTTTATGATGTAGCTTAGTTGTCAATCCCAATTGTTTAACCACATCCTCTGAAATCAAGTTAGATTGAGATCCACTATCTATCAATGTATCGATTTTAGTGTGTTTCATTATCCCCCTTATGTTAAACAACTTATTTCTAGAATCATATCCATCACCAATTTTACTTGTCAAACCAATTGTTGTGATTTTAGTCTCATCACCCGAATCATATCCCAAGTCTGTTGGCCGTGTTGTTGTTGCAACTGTTTTCCTCCCTTTCCTTTCTTTGAACCACTTTGGTCTCTTCTTTGGATGCAATTTCCAGCAATGGTCATCATCATGGCCATGTTTCTTGCAATGCTTGTAAGAGAGCTTATCTTCCTTTCTTGTCGTTGAATTTTCTTTCTTTCCATTCCCCTTCCTTTTGTCCTCTTTCCTTGAAAATGATTCCCCTGATACACCAACTCCTATTTTCCATGCTTCAATGTATGTTGCTTAAACAAAAACCTCATCAAGATTAGTAAGTCCAAACATAAATATAGTGTTATGAATATGTGCAGGCAAACCTCCTATATACTTCATAAGAGTTTCTTGGGTATGTAATGGAATATTTAACATTAATGCCATTTTACAAAATTTCATTTGTGTATTCTTGCACTGTTTGTCCTTTTCTTAGTTTAAGACTTTGCCATTCAATTAAATCTTTCTCCTTATAAACCAAAGGATACAATTTCTTTCTAAGTGCAAAAACAAAATCTTGCCATGATGGAAATACATTACCAACTTGTTTCATGCCATTTCGCAACTTATTCTGCCACCATATGAGTGTTGTGCCTACAAGACGAAGCGATGCCAACTTGATTTGAGTTGCCTCATCCTTGATTTGTTGCACACTGCAATGAACTTCCATCTGTCTGACCCAGTTATCAAGCCTCTCAGCATTGACTTCACCATCATACACGGGAAATTCAAATTTCAGATCAAGCTTAAGTAAAGGCATATCATGTTTATGTTTATGGGAATGTTTTCTTGCGGTGGATTTTGAACTTGCACTTGAAGAAGAAGAAGTTGATGGAGAAGAAGGAGGCGAAGGAGGAGGTTTAGGAGGATCCTCTCCTTCTTCAATTTTGTCTTGTTTGGAAGATTCCCCTTGGAAAGGCCTCTTTTGTTCCAAGTAATCCTCATATAAGACCTTTACCATCTCATACATGGCGAATAAAGTCTTTTGCAACTCTATCTCATTCTGAGACATGCCTTCTTCCGATGCCATCTCCTCACTTTGAGAAGTCCTCTTTCTCAATCCAATATCTATATCCCCTTCTACAAGATCTCCTTCACCATGACTAAGATTTTCCCTGGTAATCATGCAAAACTCAAAAACCAACCGCCAACCTACTCTGATACCACTTGATCCGAAATTGATCTTTAAAGACTTGGCTAAGTTTTAAGCATGTGTTCAATTACCAATTAGGAATTAATGAAAGAAGATGAACTTAATGAGATATTATAGCAGCCATCAAAAGGAAATGCAGATAAGAATATAAGCACAAAGAACAACAAACAATAACAACAAAGTTGTTAATGGAGTTCGACAGGATTGCCTACGTCTCCGAGTCTTTGTCTCAGTGGGTGAGGCTTTCTTATTTCTCTTCAATGCTTCAAAAGTACATCAGAAAAGTGTCAAAACGATTACAAATTAGTTTGGTTGTGTTCTTATCGACCTCAAGAATCCAACATAACCAAGGACACTGAAAAAAGTTGAGCGTAGCTCCCAGAATTGGCCCGCAAAGTTCACTTCCTCAATGGCTTCCCTGCATAAAAATGGCTTCAAGCTTCATAAACTCATCATGATTCTTCCAATATGAAACTCTCTAATGTTTCTAAGAACCCCTAGTTTATATAGATTTTGAGTTGGTATTCTCCTCCCAAATTCCTCCCAAAATCTGGCCTCAAATCGGTCTCTAGATCCCCCAATAATGGGCAAAATCCATTAAAAACAACATTAAAAATCATAAAAATCTTTAATATATAGTTAAAAATCCATATTTAGAAAAAATCAGGGTGTAAACCCCTTTCTCTGAGCTCCTGGGCATATGGGGTGCGTCATATGGCCAAGCGCTGGGCACTGGCCCGTAACCCTCTGTTTAATCCCCCCAAACTTCAGTCTCATGCAGGGCCATGTGGCCTGGTCCTTAACCCTTGCGTGCCCTCTTGTTGGCTTTGCTCATGGTTCATAGCCCCGTGGTCATGGGCTAGCCCCCTGTCGACCAGGGCCTATCCCCTAAACTGTCAACGCACCAACTTTAAAACTAAAATCCGCCATTTGTTTGCACAAGCGCCAATTACGCCCAAGTGGCTAGCACATGTGGTTAGTGAAACATGCCCAAAAATGCCAAAATTGAGTGAAACATGTCACCTCCTAGTGCTACCATGTGTCATGCTGATGTTATCATGATGTCATGCTGACGTCACCTGTAATACTGTTGATGTCAGCAGTACGACCTGTTGACTTTGACCAGTTTGACTTTTTGCATGTTTGAGAAATTGGTCAGAAAGCAGTATCTTTTGCATACGGAGTCCATTTGCGAAAAAAATTATATGGCTGGAATCAATGTGACGAGTCAGACACAATGGATTTGGTTTTGTCTGATTTCGAGAAATTTGATTTTTAGGCCTTCCTAGATCCATTTTGGATCAGTACTAGACAAATTGACCAGGTTCTAAATACAAGGATGCAAGAGCTAGCTTTTGTAAAGTTGGCACTTTATGTAGATAAAATAATTGCTCCATCTAGCATATACATGTTATAGGATATTTACCATCAAAATTTCTTGTATTGATATTGGGAATTAAGTAGTTCCTTGGTCCAAAGTTGAACCCCCAATGATGTAGATCTTGGAGTGACGAATGATCGTGATTCTAGGACTATTCTTCGTGTTCTCCAAATGTGTTAAAATATTCCTATATATGACTAGGGTTTAACAACTTTGTTCTTGTTATTTTCATTATTTCCTTGGGTCACAATATCACTATCAGGGAACCTCTCATCTAGGGTACGTAAAAGCATGGATTCCATGGAATTTTGTAATCATTCCATCTTTTGATCCATCAAATTTTCCACTTTATCTTCAACTTTCGTCTTTTGATCCATCCACTTTTCCATTTTATATTAGATTTCCCTTTTAAGGATTTTTTTCAAATGTGCCAAATAAACCTTTTCAACACATTAACACCCATGCCATTAAATTGGTTTCTCAACTAGGATACCTAGTTCTCTAAGTCTTCACATTCTTTAGGAGTCATGAACGAGTTCTCCAAAGGTTTAGCAGGTGTAAAAAAATTTCTGCTACCACTTTCCATGTGAAAAAAAAATATTTAGGTAGATTTATCCTCTATTTTCTCTTTACCACACCTTTTGAATCAAATCAAACAGATCTTCCAACCATAAATAATGCAAGTTTCAATTTAACATACCTTTTTAAAACCCTGATTTGGAGACTATTCTGCAAGCCAACCTTGCACCTGATATAACCCTGAAATTTTTTCATCTCTGAGTTTGAAATTTTGTTTTGTAGTATCTTGACATATATTCTCTACAATTCCATAGTTTTGACTAAATTTTGATGTACCAAGAAAAAGTTATGGTAACTTTCCCAAAACTTGTTGATTTTGGCCCTCTCAAGAGAGTGAACTTGCATGGACTACTACGTGTCCAATTTTTCAAATCTACTTCTGAAATTTTGACCTGAAATATTATGGTTTGTAATCTATTCAATACAATTAGTGGCACTCAATTTGGATCTTTATAGAATAAGATATGATTTTTTTACCCAAAACACTTGTTTGAGACTAGTTTTAAGACTAGTAAAAAAATCCTAACTACCACAACATGTAATTTGAAAAGTATATTGAACTAGAATCTAATTTTTTTTTATCATAGGTAATTTGTTATGTCATATCAACACCGCAAAATTTTCACTATTTGAAACTTCTCCCCTAAAAAAAACTATAGCGAAAATTCCATTGTGACTTGTTTGAAGGAGACAAACCCAAGGATCGTATGCTCTGATACCAAATGTTATGCACCAAATACCCAAATAGCATAAAAATAGAAATAGAAGTAAATGCATGCCTTAAGAATGAGAGATAAGAATGAATAAGAATCTTCTTCGAGGGGGCAACCTCCTTTTACCATATAACAAATGCACTAGATGAGATGATCTTTAAAACTAGGTCTCATCGGTATACATAGGAGACAAATGGTACAATTACAATTAAAGAGTCTAGCCAACCATTTAGGGCCTAGATGACTAATAAGGTCAACACTAATATAACAATAGAAATGTAATAACTTAATATATAGGACTTAACAATCTCTAACATTTATAGATTGTAGATTTTATTCTTTTTCACATGTTAATAGAAGGTGAAATGACTTGTAGGATGCATTTTGAATCACTAGTGACTTAATTCAAGAATATTAATCCCTAAATGGTGGAACATCACCCCTTAATTGGGGAATATTACATTAGTATTTTTATTTTATTTATGTCGTCTTGGGTCCGTTAGTTGTAATTGTACCTCCTGGTCTCCTATATATACCAAGGAAATCTTTTCATTTGGAATCATCTTGTATTTGTAAATTTATGTGGTGTATAAGGAGGTTTCCCCCTCGAAGAGGCTTATTATATGAAATTATCTCTTTGTCAAGGGGTTGAGTACTTATTCAGAGGATTTTTATGCTATTTTTATATTTGGTTCTTAACATTTGGTATTAGAGCTCAAGGTCTTGGGGTTTCGCTGCTGCATCTGAGACACCTTGGAATTTTTACTATAACTTGTTTTCTACAACGTTTCAAAAGGAAATCCTTGGAGGATATTTATTAGATGGATAAAGGTACTTGGGGTTCAAATTTCAGCTCCCGAGGCCTTATACTTTCATATATATATCCTATGTAAGATAGGGTTCTGGAATCATCCTGAAATTAGTCATCGCGGAATTTTCGTTATGAAATTGTTTTCATGACGTTTCAGACACTGAAACTTAGAGGATATTCCTAGAAATTATCAAGGTAGTTGTGATAAAAATTTCAACTTCTGGTTCATCCTACTTTTGGAGATACACCCTGTGTAAGATAAGGTAGCGGACTAGTCATATTAACTAGTCTCAAACAAGTGTTTCAGGTAAAACAATGATAGCTTCTTTAGCGAGTATCCAAATTAAGTGAGACCAATTGCATTGGATAATTGATAGTTTTTTAGTATTTCTGGTGCAAGTTTTAGAATCAAATATCAGATATTGTTCTCTTGGAATTCTTTACAAGTACACTTTCCTGGAAGGGCAAAAAATCAACAAGGTGTGGGGAAGTTACCATAACTTCCACTTGGCACATTCAATTTTGATCAGACCTGTGGAATTGCAGAGAAGACATATCAGAGAACTACAGAACAAAATTTTTAGACCCAAAAGGGCCGAAAATTTGGAGATACAACAAAAGAAAGATTGTCTAGAAGAACCACCTCGAAATCAAGGTTTGAAAGTGATACTTGGCCAACATGCCACCAAAAAAGGGAACTTCTACGTCAAATCATCCTTCATATAGTCCTACTTGGACTCTTGATGAAAGTGAAGAAATGCGTAGGGACATAAATGATTTACAAAAGAGGACAGTAACAAAAGATGAACTACAAGGGATGATGGATTCAACTGAAGATAAGTTGGAGGAAATAATGGATACTAAGATGGATGGTTTAAAAATGGAGATCATGGAAGGATTCAAAAATTTCTTAATAGAGAGGCCACATGAAAGTGAAAATGTATCCCATGAAATTCATGATGAGGACATAAGGAAGTTGAATCAAGACTGGAGAAACACCAACTTTGGGTTGAAGACTAACCACTTTGCTAAGATCGATATGAGGAAGTTTGATGGCAAGGATCCAATCACATGGATACTTCCGATGGAGTGGTTCTTTGATCTACATGATGCACCACACACACAAAAGGTACAAATTGCTGATTTATATTTAGAACCCAATCAATTTGTATGGTATCGATTACTCTGTTCTCAAAAATCACATGTCACTTGGACAATTTTCTCGAAAGAAATGATAGCACACTATGAGGATACAAGGAGCAATACCTTCTTTAGCCAATTGATAAATATCGAGCAAAATGGTTCAGTTGCGGAGCACATTGATAAATTCCAAAGATTGAATATAAAGGTAACAGATATTCCAGATGAGCACTTGATTGACGTATTCATAGGAACTTTAAGTTCCCAAATCATTGGAGAATGCATTCAGGGTGGCGATACATGTTGAAAGTAAAAATATGGCTATGGTTACTAGAAGGACCACTCTTAACATCTATCGAGAGAAGATCGTTCCTTCTTCTAAAACACCTCAACAATTGGAGGAAAGAAAAACAAAAGGTTTAAGCTTTAACTGTGACAACAAGTACAGTAAGGGACATAAGTGTGGTGAGAAGAAATTATTCTACATAGATTTTGAAGAGGAAGAAGAATAAGAACCATCTCCAGATGAAAACATAGAAGATATTTCTTTTAAAGAGTTGACTCCCACAATATCATGTAATGCATTGGATGGAATTAACACTCCTCAAACCCTCAAGATCGAAGGATATATTAAAAAAATAGGTAATAGGCCTAATTGATTCTGGTAGTACTCATAATTTCATTCACTATAAATTAGCCAAAGCTCTCAATTGTTTTATATATCCAGTTCCAGAGTTTGAAGTAATGATTGAAAATGGAGGAACTATCAATTGCTTAGGAAAATGCCATAAGATCAATCTTACTATGGGGGAATATGTAATGAATAGTCCAATGATTTCTATACCCATGGGTGGTGTTGATCTCGTACTAGGAGTCCAATGGTTACAATCATTGGGAACAATGGCTTTTAATTTTAAAGAACTTTTCATGAAATTTTCATTGGAAGGAAAGGAAATTGAGTTAAGGGGTTGTTGAGCCCCAACAAATCCCCTAAATTTTTACAAAATTTAAAGGGCCCCCATTAAAATCTTGATAATTATGATGAGCTACATAATCAACATTTTCAAATAGTTCCATACCTTCTCTTGCTTGGAGACAAACTTAAGACATTCACTATAGTATGAGACATTCATTACAAGAGTATATGTCAAAATTTATAAATGAGCATAGAAATCTTAATTTAAACAAAAACGTTAATTTTTATCAACTGTTTACTTTCGTTTAAATTATGCTTATGTGTTCTTTCTTTTTCTCATTAGCAAGTTTGACTATTTTGAATAATGTGTTCAATACTTCATCAAATAATATCTTGGTTGGTTTCTCATTTTCATAAAATCATTTGGTGATATTAATTAATTAAATTCTTTTTTTCATTTTGCATCTCATTTCAAAATAAAAATAATAATAATAAAAAAGAATTATCTAT
>JASDQU011177104.1:20500-35955 GCA_032191745.1 Picea mariana
CTCATTAGCAAGTTTGACTATTTTGAATAATGTGTTCAATACTTCATCAAATAATATCTTGGTTGGTTTCTCATTTTCATAAAATCATTTGGTGATATTAATTAATTAAATTCTTTTTTTCATTTTGCATCTCATTTCAAAATAAAAATAATAATAATAAAAAAGAATTATCTATCATTTGTTTGATTTTGTAAAAAACCAAAATTAATATTTTTCTCTTCTTCATTAACTTGAAGTTTCTAGAATTTTAAGATCATATTTGAAAGAAAAGTATAAACAATGTTTGTTTAGAACTTATATTCAGTTTAAATTCATTTTTTATGTTATTGTTCTAGATTTATTTTTATTCACAATTTTTAGGTTATTAATTTATGTTTCTTTTTGTTTCACAGGTTTCTATTATCAGTTATTTGGTACGGATTTGATCATGGCTTGATTTTATTATCCAAATACGTTCAAGATGATTGATCCAAAAATAATATTGGATTGCTACAAATAATTTTATGAGCAAAAACAAATAAAATTTGGAAAGGCGTCAAGATCGGACAAACAATTTTTCAAAACTCATTACAGCCTAACCGTGATGAATTTGAAGAAATGACTGAAAACCCATTTCCCAAATGGACCCGTTTACCTTCCACATGGAGATTTCCCCAAACAAATGCACAATTTGAGAGATATTTGTGTATATTTACGAGACAAATTTCAGGTGGCGAAAATTATTAGTGACGCCCAGACTGTTCACTCATTGTATAAATATATGAGAAAGTTCAGAGCCAGAGGGATCCAAGAATTGGAGAGGAGGATTTTATCCTTTCTCTTTTGTATATTATTTATTTTTTAAACTTTTCTTCTTTTCAAATGGAGTAATGGATGGTTGGAATCTTTGAGAGAATGAACGAGTATTTTCAAAGAAGAATATGAAATTCCAGGTTGCTTAATGGATTTTGTCCTGTGAGTGAAATGGTTTTATTTTCATTATAATATCTTCATATTCTTTTAACAATTGATTATGCATTGATTTAAATTAGCTTTAGTGTTTTTTTATCAATACATGGTTAATTGCTATCATTAATGTATTAACTAATTTTTTTCCATTTTTAAGAGTCTATTATCGCAAAAATTCTTCAAGGACTACATTATGGGCATGTGATTTTGAGAAAGAATATGAGAAAGCAATTCATCTTTGGCTTTAGACCTGTGTGATGCTTATTCCATTTCGATCTTTCATTACTGTTGTATTATGAGAATGTTATTATGGTTGATTTTAGCTTTAGCTTGTCATCATATGGTGTTTTCATACTGTTAAATATTATATGCTGTCCATAATTTGTTATTCCATTCTGTATGTGTGATCAATTTGTCATTTGATTATGTCCCCGAGGTGTAGGACAGTCGGTGACGGAGTGTGTTGTTAAGCCAATCCGTGATGTTAAAGTCACCGGTTCGAAACCTGCGGGGACAAAAAATCCAACCATGTTAAGGGTTGGTGTGGCTCAGGCCGGGTGCGATCCCCGGGTGATCTTGACGGCTTAGATGCCCCTGAGTCGTGGTTTCTCAAGCCACAGGTTAATCGCGTAGCCAACAGGGCCCGCACAAATTAACAAACAAAAAAAAATTTGTCATTTGATTATTATTGAATTTATTCATAATGTTAAATGATGGATAAAATCAATACTCGGAATTGAGTTTTCTTTCGTTCTTAGTTATTGATTTTCCTAAGATCACATGATTTTTAATCAGTCATCATTTTGCTGCTATATTCTCACTCCAACACATTAAACACTTCTTTGAATTTATTCTGGAAGTACTAGTATTGTTCTGTTACAGGTTTTCCTCACAAGCAGGACAAGAAGGAGCTCAGACAACACAGAAAGATAATACCAGTTTCGCTGATCAACTACAAGTAAGTATGTGTGTTATTTAGTTAAATTAATTATTAATGAAATGATGATTGCATAAATTAGCTTTGACTGTTTATGTATTGTTGTTTCAATCGTATTCATTTAGTATTTATTTGTTTAATATCTTAAAAACAAAAACAAAAAGAAGTGTTGTTCATATTTGATTCAAAAACTTTATCAAACAATAATTTTCGCAAGATTTCATGCAAATCTTGTAAACTGTATATAAATTGTTCATAATCATTTGTATATTCACATTCTTAGATAAATATTTGTAATTATTGTGTCGATTGTTAGAATCTTTTCTTTAGTTAGTTTATTTCATTTTGCTATCTTTAGGACCCTAGTTGGCTAACAAAGCCATTAAACATGTCAGGATAGGTCATACCAAGCGACTTGGGTTAATTAGACAACCCCAGATCGGGTCTATCCTTCCAGTTGATGGTGTGTCAAATTTGCCCGTCAACAAATGGCGCTAGAAGGAGGGCCGAGGTAAATTTAATGATTAAATGTTTTACCTCTCAGCCTGTCATAATTCCAGATTTATAAATTTTTCTCTTATGTCATCTTGAAATGCACTAGAAGGTAGGTCAGACTGACAAGCTGGCCTTATAGGAGTCTTTGTTTTGAATTTAGTTAATTTCCCATGGCTCCCCAAATCATTGTGTTGGAACATGCTTTCCACTTCTCATTACCTGATATTTCCAACAAGACAGTCTTTCTCTTGTCCAAACTCACCTTTGATGGTGGGGGGAATGTATCTGCAAAAGACCATATTAACAAGTTTTGGTGTAAATGCATCAAACATGATATTTCTGATTTAAAGGTTTTGTGCAGATTATTTGTTTTTACTTTCAGGGGTTGGATTAAACATTGGTTTGAGTCTTTTCCAGCATATCACATTATTGATTGGTTTCAGTTTGTAGATGAATTTCTAGATGCTTTTGAAAACTATGATTACAATCAATTATGTGAAGAATTTCAAACTTTACTAATCAATGGAAATTCATCTCCAGAAGACTTTTCAACAAGAATCCATCACGTTCTCTATAAATTTAATCTTGATTACATGTCATTTGTACTAAATCTCCTCTATGATGCTTGCATCCCTTTCATCCAGTCACATTCAATAGCAAATGATGAATCAGTTGCAAATCCTACCACTCAATTGCAAGAAAAATTTTGTTCGGAGGATGAAAGGAATCCATCCGAAAATTTTGAACAAGCAAGGGAGATAGAATCTATTAAAAATGTTCTTACTGACAATCAAATTGGTTTTTCCTCTGAATCATTGTATAATCAGTCCTCGACCATCGTGGAAGAAGATTTGATGTTGGGTCAAGGTGAATGTCCATTTTCTTCTAACTCTTGCTCTAATCAGTACTTATATTCAATTATTGAAGAACACTTAGGTGACGAAAATGATCTTAAAAATTCTAACATTCCAATGAAACTGATTAGAGATGTAGATCTACAATTGGAAGAAGAAACCTTAAACCCTCATCTACAAATCATACCTTATCCACAAGAAAGATCAGATGTTTGTCGTGAAAGTTTTGAATTATCTATCATACAGGAGACAAATTTAGATGATCATATTATGTTGAAGAATTTATCACCAAAACATAGTGAAAGTTTTAAGGAAAGTAAAGAGGAATGTCTTGAGAATACCATTGTTAAATATCATAGCTCAAGATATTCTTTTCATGTGCTCATTTCTGATTCCTTTTACTCTTTATATCTCGATCTCTTCTTAGATTCTGGTGGACTTAATACTTTACCCACAATATCTTACTCTTTTCCATCACAATCAAATCTTTTTGATATGCCAAAATTTGGTGAAATTAATTCCAAACATAACATTTATGAAGTTGGATTTGATGCTCTTTCACTTTCGTCACTTGCATGGAAAAATGACATTTTTCAAGATGATTTTACACAATTTATTGTTGAAAAAGACAATGCACTTATTCTTATGGAAATCAAATATTCTATTCGTTCTTTGATTAGTTTGAATTTTAATGTTTATGTTTCACATTTTGAAACGATCAATCTCATCAAAGGAAGCATTCAAACCAATAATCTAATTGATGTCATGAATCCTCTTATGATGTGTTCACCATTGATATATCCATTTAATCAAAGTCATAGTTTGCATCCTAATTTTTATGACATGATCTTAGAATAGCTTGAAGATTCGTATCTGAAAAATCTTCATAATAAAGATAAAGTTGTGCTTGCTTTGTTTTTACCTAAATATCTAGGAAGCAAGCATGACATGATTCTTTTAGATCCTTCATGTGAAGAAATTGATGAACACTTGGAGAATTGTCAGGAGGATGGGACACTTTGGCCTTGGTTGATGGTTATGTCAGGTCCCCATAATATTGACAAGTTTTTCAAACTTACTTACACTCTTCCATGCCATTATGGCCCATATCACAACCAGATTGCAGAATGGTTGGAGGATTCATACATCAAGAATTTTCAAAAGAATGGTAAGGTCGTGCTTGTTTTGTTTTTAAAAGAATATATAGGAAGCGAGCATGACATATTTTTTTTGTATCTGAAAATACTACATTCTTTTATTCTAATTTTTGACTTTCTATGCCTTGCAGGATTGAAGATGCTCTTGTGGCTACATTGGAAATACGATTTTACTTAGCGTTTTGATCTATTTAGTAGTTTAGAGTAGGTTTAGGAGAGGATTTCCTTTAGTTTTCTTTCTCAATATTTCTTTGTGTAATAATGCAGTTATGAACACAAGTGGGTACACCAAGAGAACCATAATATGAATGTTGTCAGGGAAATCCACTTTAAATATTTTTCTCTCTGTTTTTCATTGAATATTTCTTTTCAAAAACACAGTATCATCATGGAAATTTTAAATGGAAAGTAAAGAGATAAGTAAATTTGAACTATCAATTCAACCCTAACCCAAGGTGCCACGAGTAGGATTGCACTCATTTTCATAAGGATTTTTCTATTTTCTTTTAGTCTCTTTTATTTTTAATAATAATGCTTGGTCTAAGTAACATCTCATGCATCACTATCTTAAGAAAAGAACTTGCTCGCACATGATATTTTATATGATTTAGTTATGCCTTTATTTTACAGTGAGATGCTAGTGGATCCAAAAGATCAAGTTTATCTTTGGCCAAAATTGTTTCCTGAAAAGTTTTCTTTTGTTGTTTTGATTTTGTGTACTTCTGATTTTGAATCCCATTAATAAAATTTGATTTGGTTTGTTGTGTGTTTTTTGTTTTTTTTGATTGCTTTGAATGAGTTTTTTTCTTATCTGTATTTTTGAATCAATATATTTCTGATCAAAGAGCTATTATCGAACGAAGCATTTATTTTAAGACTTGTGTTTTTCAAGCAAACTGAAATAGTTCAAAGAGGTCCTGATATTAAGATATAGCTCAGACAATTGATTTTTAAGTCAATTGTCACTTTTATTTTGTCCTCAAATTGTCTTTGCCAGAGTATTACACCAGAGATATGGTTTAAATCTTTCAGAATTACGATGATCTTTAAACTTTTTATGTCGTCCATATTCTTAAGGAATCACTTTTAAGTGCTTCTCCATTCTCTAGATGATTTCTTAAATGAAATCTAAAATCTTTAAACCATGATAAAAAACTTCCAGTTTCGAAAGAAAATAAATAAACTATTCACCTGTGTTGAGATTAACCTCCAGTATCACCCCACTCTCTTTGTCATCAAGAAATCTATAATTGTATTATTATTTAAAAGTGACATAAGAGGGTTGGAAGCACTTAAGTGTGGGAAGTGTGTGTAAACCCGTCGAGGTACTGAACAGGCTCGCTGGTAGCAAGTAAATGCACACATGATACCAAGACAACTTTGTCAGGGTGCTGAACAGGCCTGTTGGCAGCGAAGCAATGTCGGGTTGAGAGGTAGCAGGTATATGTTTTTAAATTAACTTTTATGGAAGTATACATCATGTGGATACAACTATTGGATGAGATTAAAACATTTGAGTGGGTTAAATGACATCCTTGTTGAGGCTATAGACATCTGCTGACAGCAGTGGCTTTGTCAACAGTATTGAAGTTCTTTTATAAACATCACGACTCTTTGATTAAGACATTATTTCAGGTTATAATCCCCTGCAAAGAAAATTCTATTGTCTGGTTATAACATTGAGCTTATCCTAATACTATATGGTCCCAGAGTGAATTTATTTCAGGGAGCTTAAATCATTTTTCAAGTCTTATTCTTTTTCTCCTGAGATGAAATCTTACGATATCAGAGATAACTGCTTCACCCAGTAAGTCTCCGTTTGTTGGGCCCCAACAACTCCCCCTAAATTTTTACAAAATTTAAAGGGCCCCCATTAGAATCTTGATAATTATGATGAGCTACAGAATCAACATTTTCAAATAGTTCCATACTTTGTCTTGTTTTGATACAAACTTAAAACATTCACTATAGTAGGAGACATTCATTACAAGAGTATATGTCAAAATTTAGAAACGAGCATAGAAATCTCAATTTAAACAAAAACGTTATTTTTTATCAACTGTTTACTTTCGTTTAAATTATGATTATGTGTTCTTTCTTTTGCTCATTAACAAGTTTGACTGTTTTGAATAATGTGTTCAATACTTCATCAAATAATATCTTGGTTGGTTTCTCATTTTTATAAAATCATTTTGTGATATTAATTAATTAAATTCTTTTTTCATTATGCATCTCATTTCAAAATAAAAATAATAATAATAAAAAAGAATTATCTATCATTTGTTTGATTTTGTAAAAAACCAAAATTAATATTTTTCTCTTCTCCATTAACTTGAAGCTTCTAGAATTTTAAGATCATATTTGAAAGGAAAGTATAAACAATGTTTGTTTAGAACTTATATTCAATTTAAAGATCATAATTTGAAAGGAAAGTATAAACAATGTTTGTTTAGAACTTATATTCAATTTAAATTCATTTTTGATTTTATTGTTCTAGATTTTGTTTTATTCACAATTTTTAGGTTATTAATTTATGTTTCTTTTTGTTTCACAGGTTTCTATTATCAGTTATTTGGTACGGATCAGATCATGGCTTGATTTTATTATCCAAATACATTCAAGATGATTGATCCAAAAATAATATTGGATAGTTACAAATAATTTTATGAACAACAACATATAAAATTTGGAAAGGCGTCAAGATTAGACAAGCGATTTTGTAGGACTCATTGTAGCCAAATCGTGAGGAATTTGAAGAAACGGTTGAAAACTCATTTCCCAAATGGACTCGTTTACCTTCCGCGAAGAGGTTTTTCCAAACAAATGCACGATTTGAGAGATATTTGTGTATCTTTACGAGACAAATTTCAGGTGGCGGAAATTATTAGTGACGCCTAGACTGTTCACTCATTGTATAAATATATGAGAAAGTTCAGAGCCAGAGGAATCCAAGAATTAGAGAGGAGGATTTTTATCCTTTCTCTTTTGTATATTATTTATTTTTTAAACTTTTCTTTTTTTCAAATGAAGTAACGGATGGTTGGAATCTTTGGGAGAATGGACGAGTATTTTCAAAGAAGAATATGAAATTCCAGGTTGCTTAATGGCTTTTGTCCTGTGAGTAAAATGGTTTTATTTTCATTATAATATCTTCATATTCTTTTAATAATTGATTATGCATTGATTTAAATTAGCTTTAGTTTTTTTATTATTAAAACATGGTTAATTGCTATCATTTATGTATTAATTAATTTTTTTCATCTTTAAGAGTCTATTATCCCAAAAATTCTTCCAGGACTACAGTATGGGCATGCGATTTTGAGAAAGAATATGAGAAAACAATTCATCTTTGGCTTTAGACCTGTGTGATGCTTATTCCATTTCGATCTTTCATTACTATTGTATTATGAGAATGTTATTATGGTTGATTTTAGCTTTAGCTTGTCATCATATGGTGTTTTCATACTGTTAAATGTTATATGTTGTCCATAATTTGTTATTTCATTCTGTACGTGTGATCAATTTGTCAATTGATTATTATTGAATTTATTCATAATGTTAAATGATAGATAAAATCAATACTCAGAATTGAGTTTTCTTTCGTTCTTAGTTATTGATTATCGTAAGATCACATGATTTTTAATTAGTCATCATTCTGCTGCTATATTCTCACTCCAACACATCAAACAGTTCTTTGAATTTATTCTATAAGTACTAGTATTGTTCTATTACAGGTTTCCCTCACAAGCAGGACAAGAAGGAGCTCAGACAACACAGAAATATAATACCAGTTTCGCTGATCAACTACAGGTTAGTCTCTGTGTTATTTATTTAAATTAATTATTAATGAAATGATCATTGCATAAATTAGCTTTGACTGTTTATGTATCGTTGTTTCAATCGTATTCATTTAGTATTTATTTGTTTAATATCTTAAAAAATAAAAACAAAAAGAAGCGTTGTTCATATTTAATTCAGAAACTTGATCAAACAATAATTTTCGCAAGATTTCATGCAAACCTTGTAAACTGTATATAAAATGTTCATAATCATTTGTATATTCACATTCTTAGATAAATATTTGTAATTATTGTTTCGATTGTTAGAATCTTTTCTTTAGTTAGTTTATTTCATTTTTCTATCTTTAGGACCCTAGTTGGCTAACAGAGCCATTAAACCTGTCAGGATAGGTCATACCAAACGGCTTGGGTTAATTAGACAACCCTAGATCGGGTCTATCCTTCCAATTGACGGTGTGTCAAATTTTCCCGTCAACAGGGGTATCATAGGGAGACCCAATAAGGTGATAAGCTCTAATGACATGACAAAATTATGGAAAAAGGGGTATCATGGTGTAATTGTACAACTATGCTCACTAGATGTTCAAACATGTAATCCATCTATTCCCCTATATCTCCAAGGGATCATTGATAAGCATTCCAAAATATTTGAAGATATTCCCAAAGGTCTTCCACCCACTCAAAATCATGATCATGTTATTCACCTGATTCCTGAGAATGTTCCTCCTAACATCAGGCCTTACATATACCCTTATGCCTAGAAGAGTGAAATTGAGTGTATGGTTGAAGAAATGTTAGAGGCTGACATTATTAGACCTAGCCAAATTTCTTACTTTGCATCGGTGGTAATGGTACTCAAGAAAGAGGGCTCATGGCGTATGTGTTCAGATTATAGAGAGCTCAACAAGATCACTATTAAAGATTAGCTTCCCACTCCCATCATTGATGAATTGTTAGATGAACTACATGGAACAATCTACTTCACAAAGTTGGATCTTCATTTAGGGTATCATCATATTAGAATGAAGGAAGCAAATATCCCCAAAACAACATTCTGAACTCATGAAGGCCATTATAAATTTTTGGTCATGCCTTTTGGCCTTACGAATGCACCTTCCACATTCCAAGGGTTGATGAATTCCATTTTCAAGCCCTTCCTTTGAAAATTTGTGTTAGTATTTTTTGATGATATACTAATCTATAGCAAGTCTTGGGAGGATCATCTTTGACATGTTGACAAGGTGCTACAACTACTAAAGGAGCAACAACTATATGCTAAACAATCCAAATGTTTCTTTGGGGTGAAGGAGGTAGAGTATTTGGGTATTATTGTATCTCATGATGTCAAGGTAGACCCTAACAAGATTAACGCCATGATGGATTGGTCGATTCCCAAAACATTGAAGAATCTTAGAGGATTTTTGGGTTTAACAGGTTACTACTGTAAGTTTGTTTGGAACTATGGAAAAATAACAACAACTTTAACGACATTAACTAAGAAGGATGCATTTTCATGGACTCCAGAGGCAAATCAACTTTTGAACAACTTAAAGAGGCGATGTGCAAAGCTCCTGTCTTGACCACACCAAACTTCACAAAAACGTTTATTGTGGAATGCGATGCCTCATGAAATGGCATTGGTGTTGTTCTAATGCAAGAAGGAATCCCCCTTGCTTTTGAAAGTCGGCCACTCAAGGGAAAGGACTTACACAAAACTATTTATGAGAAGGAAATGATGGCAATACTACACGCATTAAAGCAATGCCACCCTTACCTAATAGGTAGGCACTTCAAGGTAAAAAAAATCATGATAGTCTTAAACACTTCTTGGAACAAAGACTATCTTTAGAAAAAAAACAAAAATGGGTGACCAAGATGTTGGGTTATGATTTTGAAATCATCTACAAAAAATGGAAGCAAAATGTTTTGGCAAATGCACTCTCAAGAAAGGATGAAGATGTTGAGGCCTTTCTCTATGATATCTCGATCATCCAACCCAATTGGATAATAGAAGCGAGGGATGAATGGAAGAGTGACGAAAACACGTGGAATCTCATTCAAAGGTTGCATCAGGATTCCGGTGCATCAGATACATTTACATGGAAAAAATATTCACTATGGTACAAATATCACTTATATTTATGTAATATCTCCCAACTCAAACAAAATGTACTTTTGGAATTGCACACCTCTCTGGTAGGAGGGCATTCAGGATTTTTGAAAACCTACCATAGGGTTAAGAAGGAATTTTTTTGGGATGGCCTTAAAACGGATGGTCAATGGTTTGTGACAGAATGTTTGGTTTTCCAACAAAATAAGGTGGAAACAATTAAGACCCCAAGTATTTTACAACCATTAGCCATCCCAAGTCAACGTTGGGAGGAGGTTTCCATGGATTTCATCACAGGGTTATCGAAGTCTGAAAGAAAGAGTGTCATCATGGTGATTGTTGATAGACTAACCAAGTACACACACTTTTGTGCACTCTCTCATCCTTTCAAAGACAATATAGTTGCCACCGCATTTATGGAGACAATTCAAAAGCTACATGGAAGCCCAAAGATTATTGTAAGTGAAAAAGATCCCATCTTCATTGGACATTTTTGGACATAATTATTTTCTTGTTTGGGTACTCAATTGGCTCATAACTCATCTTATCATCCTCAATCTAATGGACAAACCGAGATAGTGAACAAATGTCTGGAAGGCTACCTTCGTTGCTTTGTCTTTGATAAGAAAACATAATGGTTCAAGTGGTTACCCTTGGCAGAATGGTGGTATAAGACTTCCTTTCATACTGCAACAAAAATGACACCATTTATGGCACTCTATGGATATCACCCACCTTCCATCACTTCTTCTCTAAAAGAAAAATGTAAGGTTCAAGCAGTGGAAGATCACATCGAGCATCAACAACAAGTTCTCCAACTCTTAAAGGACAACCTGACCATGGCACATAATCACATGAAACAAGCAGATCAACATCGTAGTGAAAGATGTTTTGAAGTAGGGAATTGGGTATTTTTAAGACTACAACCATACAAACATATGTCCCTCAAGCAAGCTAAGAAGGATAATAAATTATCACCAAAGCACTATGGCCCTTATAAGGTGTTGCAAAAGATTGGTACTATGGCATACAAATTGGAGCTACCTGCATCTTCGCGAGTACACCCAATTTTCCATGTTTCATGCTTAAAGAAGGTTATAAGTGACAATATCCCAGTTCAAACTATATTTCTAAAACTTGACGAGGAAGGAAAAATCATATTGGATCCTGAAGCTATCACTAAGACAAGAATTCACCAGCTGAGGAATAGATCCATTTCAGAGTATCTCATTAAGTGGAGGAAACTACCTGCTGAAGATTCCACTTGGGAAGATGAGTCTTTTATATAGAAGCATCCATAATTACTCTAGCGTTGTGGACAACACTTGTCTAAAGGGGAGGGGCATGTTAAGCCCTAAATAGTGGAATATTACCCCTTAATTGGGGCATATTACATTATTATTCTTATTTTATTTACGTCGGCTTGGGTCCATTAGTTGTAATTGTACCTCCTAGTCTCCTATATATACCAAGGAGACCTTTTCATTTGGAATCATCTTGTATTTGTAAATGTATGTGGTGTATAAGGAGGTTGCCCCCTCGAAGAGGCTTATTATCTGAAATTCTCTCTTTGTCAAGGCGTTGAGTACTTATTCTGAGGTTTTTTACGCTATTTTGATATTTGGTTCTTAACAAAGAAGCACCATTTTCTTGGATGGATCTATATTCTTTTTTTGAACTAATGATTGCTTTAGTTGATTTATATTTGTATTTGAATGGAATCCAAACTTCCATTAGTGTTATTTCTACATACTCTTCGTTTGATTTCTAAATAATTGAGATTATGTCAAACAATGATTCAATATTGGAGTAGTTTAGGGCATGTGTTGTGTTATTTTGACATGTGAATACGATTTGATTTTTAAGAGTGAACGATCAATTAGTTATTTATCTTGTTTAAAGTTGAATTCACATCTTATTACTATTGCATACTTCCTCAAATCATTTTGATAGAAAATACAAAAGAATATGAATATGACCAAACAAAAAATCATGATACTATTTGGAAATAAAGGATTTGTATGTGTGCATCATGACTTGAAATATTTGCACTATTGAAATTGTAATTAGATGTTTGATAATAATTGACGGTGTTATTTTAAAAACAATTGTGATTTGTTCTTGTGATATTATGATTGAAGTTTATGATTAAGATCTAAAATATTTATGGTTTTGCATTAAAACTTAAATAAACTATCTTATAGTTAAAGTTGACATGTGAATCATTATTCTAGTTTTATGTTTTGTTTGGACGAGTTATTCACAGGGATTTTTTTTTTTTCTAGAATCCTCAATTTAGGAATATTTGATTAAATGAGTACGAGTACCCACACTCTTGAACAACCTAAATACCCGAGCTTGAAGTTGTTTTCCTCCAAATGATTGGTATACACCTAGACATCTCATAAAACCTTCAAACAATTCTAATGATTTTTATTATCCTACACCTAATCATCCTCCATCTTTAATAACAAACAACTTCACAAAATATACATAACTTGATGATATCTGTAAATTTGATAATAAACCCAAAAGACATAGTCATTTCATCTTGAAGCGTCTACTATTTAGTCTCCCCTAAAGTCAATATAATTGAAAAACATAGATTAAAATGGTAGTCCCAAGTATCATTGAAAATAATATCAAAACAAAACTAATAGTCTACAAAAACAAAACCTCTCAATCCTCACTCAAAACGAGTTTAACTCTTTACAACTAGGCTTCTAATATTGTGTAACAATGCATGTCAAAGATAATATGGTTTCATCAACATTGCATGTCAAAGATAATATGGTTTCATTCATATTTATTTTATCATTTGCACCATTAAATTGTTGTGTACGATTACTTACATCTTCATGTAAAAAAAATGATGAAGATTGAAATATTTATAATGCTATAAGTAAATATTTTTTCAATAGAAAATGTCTACTCAACGTGCTTCAAAAATTCCCATGATAAAGATGGGGAGAAGAACAAATGACGAGTCCTCAACCTCACATCGATCAATGCAAGAAAAAGTTATACATAGATACATTTTTTCTATAAATGATTTTGTTGCGTAGTTATTTTGGTTTTAATTTTATGTCACTTCTAGTACATTTAATTTAATTGAAATTTGAAAATGTTATCCTTCAAATGTTGAAAATTTAAATTAAAAGTGTTTTATTCTATGTTTCAAAATGGACCAATGCTACTTCTAGTACATTTAATTGAAATTTGAAGATGTTGAAAACTAGGATCGTTTTGAGATATTCAGTTGAAATTAAAAGTGTTTTATTTTAAATGGGTCAATAATATTGGGATTAAAGTTGATGATTAGGCAAAAAAAAAGAAAAAAAAAAGAGTGTTTTTTTAAAGTATTGGGATGATTAATTAATAAATTACCAAAGGACTATTTACATTTAGATTTTAAAACTATTTCATATAAATACAAAAAAATGTAATTGAATGTTACAATTTTGAATACGGAAATGCATGGTCTAGAAAAGTTGCTCTTCGATGTATGTCAATACATATAAGACATATAAGGCAAATGTGAGATAGAAGTTCTAGAAAGTTAAAGTCCATTAGCATTCCAATAAGAAGAGAAGCCATCCAACTTCATGACACGTGAAAAATTCCCTTAGGTTAAGGCCACAAAAGCTTGACTCCAAGAAATGCCAATTACTCATATAATTGGTAAAGTAGCGGAGAGTGGATACTATGCTAGATTTGCATGTTTTTTAAACCTATAAAGAAGTGTTTGTTTTTATTCTAATTTTATTTCATATCTACAATATTTTGGCATTTATTAGTATTGAATATATATATATATATTAAGAAGAGGAGTTTCAACATCCACTAGGTAAAACACAATTGGATTGTACCTTAAACGAAATATGGAACAATTTCGTTGAATATGTCCTTGGTGAATTAACAAAGGTAAAATCACAATCCACCTATAAATGATTGTCGCCTTATACCTATAAATGTTGCTTTTAATTCCATTTTCTTAAGTAAATCTTAGGTAATAGGGACGATGTATGGTTTATAAGTTTGATGCACACCATGGTTAACATAGTTAAGACATACAACTTAGTTGGAGCATGACATTTGTATATTCATAAAAACCTCCAAAGCTTTGAGTTGCAATCCTATGAGATGGTTTTCTAAGTATATGCCTTTATGATCTAAGACTAAGTCTATGGACTTAAAAACTATATTATGGCTAGTTTTTAATCTCATTTTCATATTAAATTCTCCTTATGAGAGTAGCATAATCAATTATGAATATCATGTATATTAAGTAGAGTGCAAATATTTTAGAAAGATAGCAAAAATGATGTCAAGACCACAAGTTTATGATAAAATATAAATTATTTTTTTATTACCACTACATATAAGTTTAGAGATCACCATTGCCTATGTAACAAACTGGACTGAGATTGTGCATATCATTTTTTTCCCACCCATTGTATATGATTCCTCAAATTCATTTCTATGTTGAAATGTTTCTTTCTATGGGCCAATCCATTACATCGAGTGCACCAAAATAGGGAGACCAAAACCAAAATAATATATGTAATGGGTATTCCACAAAGATCCATATACTCCAAACTTGGCGTGCCAAGGTAGATCCATACAAAAATAAATTCAATTAAAATAAAACAATCTACAAAATGAACTTCTCTCAACTCCTTTCTATACGAATTCACACCCTTATTTTTCGATACAATTATTAAGAATATAGAGAATTCAATTCTTTTCCAAATTAGATACTATGAGACTAAGATCACATTCGACGCCATGTCATTGGCTCTAGTTTAAGAGTATAACCCAAACAAAATACTAACAAGTAGCAAACATCTCAAGGTGTTTGTACCCCAACCGTGTTAAATAAATTTGTGCTCAAGTATCTCAAATAATTATACCTGAAGTGAACTATGATTAGTGTAGTCTACCATTATTAAGCATGGCTAACATAGTCAATGCCATCAATTGCAGTGAACATAGCTAATCATTGTGAACATAGTGTACACAGTCAACATAGTCAATTACAATTAACTTAGATAACTATGGTGAACAAATTAGTCATTTATGGTCAACATTGTCAATGTAGTCAACATAGGTAACATCTTACTTTGTTAAGTATTTTGAACTTTTTATGTAGTT
>JASDQU011177105.1:0-20607 GCA_032191745.1 Picea mariana
GGGCTCAACCCCTAAGCATGAAGAATTCTCTGTGCCACTTCAGCCTCATTAAATTGATCATTCTTGTGGAATTAAAATAGCAGGGAAGGAGCTGGCAGCATTTTCTATTCTGGGAGGGTTTTGAAACACAGACTCAGCCTGTAAATGAACAGGGGAAAGGATCAAAGAAACAACTGACTCCTCAAAGTAGTTCAAGGAAGAGAAGGACCCTGCTAGGACCTCCAGAAGATAGAATCTATGGAGTGAAGTCCCACAGGTCAAAGAAAATGTTAAGCTTTGAAACCACTACAGGACAACCCACAGAACAACCTACAGAGAAGAGAACCAATATATTAAATTTTCCCTATACAGACTCAGAATCAGAGAAACAAGATCAGTGCCCTGTCACCAAGAGTCCTGAGAGGTCAACTGAGTTTGCACAAAACTATGAAGCTTTCACTCATACAGAGGAAGGAGAAACATCAAATAGCTCCAAGTCAAAGAAATCTCAGAAAATCAAGCATCTGAAAGAGGTAATTGCTCAGCAAGAGGTTTTGGAACGGGTGATCAAAGAAAGGTATAAGAAGTTGTCTGATAACTTCGCCAAAACCAATGTTGCGTTTGAGAGATTGGCTCGGGAAAGTGTTAAAGAGAAGAAAAGAAAGCATAAACTCACCAAAGAGTACAATAGTCTATGGTGGCTTTCCAAACGCCTTAAAAGGAAGATAAGAAGATTGAAACAAAAACAAAGGCAAAAATCCCATCCAGATTTGAAGGTACTTGCTCAAGTCGCTGTTAATATGCAAGGTGAGAAATCAGAGACACACTGAGTTTTGATGGAATCAAAATTTTGAAGGTGAAAACTCGTTTTGGGCACAGTTAGAGCTTTCACCGACGCAAAGCGATATTTTATGACCCGTTAGATGGTGAAAGGCAGCGCTTTCACCAGCTAACCAACGAAATATTAAACGAGTTAGCTGTTGAAAGCTGGAAAATCATTTTTTTGAAGACAAGGACAGAAGAGACCATTTCTCACAGGTTATGAAGGAGTTTTAGAGTATCAAGGGAATGAAAATTGCTTGCAAAGGATTTGACATCAAAGATTTGAGGGAATTTTGGAAACCACATATAAAACAAACTTCCTCAGATATCGACCATGAACGTTGGAGAAATCCAACTGTCAAAACAGGTGTTTTTCCACATTGCATCACATCAAAGATTCCAGGAGCTGAAGGATGCAGATGGCGAATGTTTGAAATTGAAGACAATTCGAGTGCTAAGTTTAGTTGTTAAGTCTTTATCTTCAAAGTTGTTTAGTTAGATTTGAATTTCTTTTATTAAATACAGATCCATGTTTTTAGGATCTGTAAAACAGATTGCAAGAGGCTACAAATGCCTATTTTTGATATGAGATCAGGGTTCAAAGTGGGAGATATTTTATGCCACTGTATAAACTCTTTTTGCAGAAATAAAGTTTAGTTTCCTTTCGTTTACAATATCAGAATTGTTCATCTTTCATTTCCTGTACTTTGTTTCATTTATTTTAGTTCATAAAGACTGTGATCTCTTTATTGAGCTCATAGTCTTGAAATTAAAGGATTTCTCTTTGTCTTGTATTAAGCCCTACAAACACTTGTATTGGCAATCAAGAATAGTATTCTCCATCCTCTCTTTCAATTATTTGATCTGATTATTGTTCCCTAAAAGCACTGTATCTTTAGATGTGTGATGAGTTGTTTCTTACATAAATCATTAAAGACCCCATTGTCCCAAACACATAAAAACCATTATTTCTAGGTTACCAAGCATTCTTAGCCTACAACCCTAAGGAGTTTCTTGGAGTGATAACACATACCAAACTAGATTTGTTCCTAGTAACTTGTCTATGTTCATTCAGTTTGTTTCTGAAGATGCACTTTGTGTTGATTACATCATTGTTCCTTGGCCTTGGAACCATTTTCCAAGTGTCATTTTTCTCTATCTGGTCTAACTCTTCATTGATGGATTTAATCGAGAATTCATCCCTACTGGCTTCTTCAAAACTTCTTAGCTCAACTGTCGATAATAGTACTAGGTGTTGTTGTTCTGGTGAACTAATTCTTCTTCTAGTTTCAACTCCTACATCTTTATTTCCAATGATTTGATCTATTGGATGGTTCTTCTATACTCATCTTCTAGGTTTCTTTGGAGGTACCTGAAGATCTTTTTGTTCTTGGTCTGCTTCTTTTGACTTCTCTTCCTCATCTTTCTCTTTTTCTACTTCTTCTTCCTGAACCTATTCCAAAGACTCCTTGTCTTCTTGTTTTATCCTTCATCCACCTGTCTCATTGACTATCACAATGATGATTTCCACTATTTTTTTAAGCATTAGGTTGAAGCATTTGTATTTTTTCCTTGTGCTTGAGTACCCAACAAGTATACCTTTGTCAACACGAGAATCAAAATTTCCCATGTTTCCATCTTCCCTCTTAATATAACATTTTATTCCAAAAAATATGAAGTGATTCACATTTGATGGTCTTACTTTCCATAACTCATAAGTATTTTTATCATTGTTGTCTTTTAGAAATACTATGTTTTTAGTTTGAACTGTTGCATGCACTACTTGTGCCCAAAAGATATGTGTCAACTTGGATTCCATTGACATAGTATGAGCCATTTCTTGCACTGTCCTATTCTTCCTTTTGACAAATCCATTTTGTTGAGGTGTTTTGGTGACATAGAATTGCCTCTTTATCCTTCGTTTACTAAATAAGTCCATAAATTCCTTGGAAGTAAACTATCCTCCATTGTCTGATATCAAACATTTGATTTTCATATTTGTTTCATTTTCAACCATTTCCTTGTATATTTTGAGGTTATCAAATTCCTTTGACTTCTTCTCGAGAAAAAAAATTGCATTCATTCTTGTATAATCATCAATTAATAGCAGAAAACAATGCTCACCTTTCAAGCCCTTTATTCTAGTTGGTGCAACTAGATTGGTATGCACAATTTCTAGAGCTCTTGTTGTGGAGTATTTCTTTGATTTGAACTTGGTCTTTGTTTTCTTTCCTTTTTGACAATGCTTGCATAATGTGCTTGTTGGCTTCACGATCTAGGGAATTTCTCTTACTGCTTCCTTTTTGCTGACCTTGACAAGATTATCAATATTTATGTGACCCATTCATCTATTCCATAAGAAACTTCATCTTTATTTCCTAAAAAAAAATTTTCCTTTCCAATTTCACTTAGCACATATATGTTGCTTGAAGTTCTCATAGCTGACGCCACTACTCTGCCTAAACCTTCTTTTACTATTTCAAATTTGTGAGAATCGAACACAATTTTTTTTCCTTGATCACACATTTGACTAACACTCATAAGGTTATGTTTCATATATTCAACTAGTAGAATATTTTCTACCTTGGAATCCTTACTTCCAATCTTGATTGTATCCCTTCCAATGATTCTACCTGAGTTGTCATTTCCAAAAGAGACCGAGCCGTATATTTCCTCTCTTAGTGTTAGAAACTTGTTCTTATCACTTGTCATGTGCTTTGAACAACCACTGCCAACATACCAACCACGTTTCTTTTGTTGATCTTCTAGAGATAGTGTGCACTATTCATTGTTATATCAATTCTTCTTTCTTATCCATTTTATTTGAGGTTCTTGTATTTAACTATTTTTATTATGTTTTGATTCTCTTGGAGGGATTGTGATTATACAATCTTTGTCCACGTGTCACGTTATCACTCTGTAATTTCCCTTGGCTACGGAAGGGAAACCACAGAGGTAACCTACAAACGAACTTGAGGCTGGAAGCTATCCCTTCCAACCCAGAGAGGGATCTCTCATTCAAATAAATCAGTGAAAGGATTGATTTGGTATTTTGTTCAAAGGCTAGATCTTTGGTTTAAAGTGAATTTAAAGAATTTTTGGCAGAGAAGATGGAAGTTCCACTGGTCAATGGTGTCATAGAGTTAGAGATCAATGATGGTTTGCTGGGCACTTGGTGAATTGAAATATAACTAATCAGAGTCAAGGTACAAATCACTTCTTCAAGATGATAAAATTTCGTTGTAGTTGGAAGGTTGAAGATAAAGCAAATAACCCCTTAGGGAATCTATCAAGGATGAATCCTAAGTTAATTACAGTAGAAGAATAGAGGGAAATACATGTAGCAGAGTACTAGATATAGATGAAATTATGATGAAAATATCCCATTTATCCATTAAATAATAAATACATTAATAAAAATTGATAAACAAAGGAGAAACATTCATGGTAGATACACAAGCATGAAAATTACAATTACATGAATCTCTGAAGTGATATTCCAGGTACTTTTGGTCCAACAGGATTTCATTAATCCTAGAAAAATCAAGTTTAGAGCATGAACAAAGTAAAACTCTTCCTCACACCCCCCATCCCTTAGCCGATGTAGCTCCATAAAATATATATCAAAAGTCTCCTCCTATCCTCCTAAATTTGAATTCAAAAACTTGTCTAAATAAAGGTATATTTGCAAACTATTTGGCAACAATATCTAAACTAAATCGTAAAAATGGAGGAGTCAACTTTGACTTATTAATTACATCATAACCACTTGACAAAAAAAGTGTTTGAATCCCTTATATGGTGATATCTAACCTTGGAGCTCATTGAATATGACTTGTGTTTGCGCAGGACAATTTTGAGAGAAAACCAAGGAAGTTTTGAAGGAATCAAGGAAGAAATCGAAAAGTATAGGGCAACAATGGAAAATGGGGAGTGCGCCAGAAATAGAGGAAAACCAACATCGAGGAAAATAAATTACAAAGTGGACAAACTGTTGTAGAGTAGATGGAAAGTGGACAAGTGCCGACTTGGAGAACTATTGGATCGTTGACCAACCAAGATTGATTCAGTTGGAAAGTGGACAAACCTAATCCATTTAGGGTTAGGGTTTTTGTAAGGGCTTTGTCCCATTTTTGGTATAACCAGAATGATTAGTACTATAGAAAGGGTTGGTGGTTGGTTGGTTGGTTAGAAGTTCTCTATTTTGTGAATACTATCACGATCTGTGGATATCGATTGTAATAGAGGGAGAAATGTATAGTGCATGACACTCAGTTTTGAAGGAATATTAATAAGGAAATGAAGCGACTCATCTTTGTGGAGATAGCCTTAGGAGGGGGTGAACAACGATATATATGGGTTATGTGTGAATGTTTGTCGTACTTGTGATTATATTTTCTTTAATTAGTTTTTTGATGAACATGTTAACATGATAAAGGAAATAATACAACACACTAAGGATAAACGAATGAAATATGTATAACAACACTAAATGGATGAATTCCATAGTTAGTATTCAGATCTGAACCTTATGTTGTAGTAAATGACTATATGTCATCTGGTATATGGTATTATAATGGTTAGTGAATTTCTATTGGAGTAATGGTGTCACTAGTTAGAATCGAGATCTAGCTAGGGTTAGTATAACAAATGGGTATTCAAGGGATAACAGTTGAGTAGATCTAATGCCTATGAGAGAGAAGCACATCCCATCCCATGGTTGCAAATACCTGAGTCTTGCAGCCACCCATTGAAGCCATCTCAAGTGAGACTATGCAGTGCACTCTAGGTGTTGTGTTTCCTTATAATATCCATAAGGGCTGATTGTCGAAGGGTTATTGGTAATCCTATAGTCAGAACTTGGGTCAGCCCAAAAAGACAATAATGGTTTCGTTTTCGGTTGGAACTCAAAATGTTAGATCGGGAGGTATGTATCATGAAATATAGTGTGAGGGTTTAATAAACAAGAAGTTTTTAGGTTGGAATCTCACGAAAGTGGATATTGAAAGATGGTTGACAGTTCAGGAACTAGAGTTTTCCCACAAAGATAATAGAAGCACTAGTTTTAAGCCAATATAGTACTTGGAGAGATATGTATTCATCGAAATACATGAGAGTTTCTTTAGTGAGTTTCCCATGCTATTGTAGGAGTGGATAGCATAGTTGAAAGATACCCATCTAAAAAATAGATTTAGATCAGTGGAGTGGATAGAAGATAATATTGTGCGGTTGAAGAGGGTGAATAACAAATTCATGCACACAATATATTTCTGGCTAGACAACATTATAGTGAGGTATATCACTAAGTTTGAATTAGATACATTGAAGTATTACAGTGTAGTAGAGAAGGATTTTATTAAGGGTCCAAGGGGAAGGTACATCAGGTCAGTGTACACTTCAATCAACAGATTATTGCATGATAAAGGGATATTATCCATGGAATTAGACATCTAAACTACCCTGCATGCATGGGGGAGTTAGGGGAAACACTAAAGAAGGTCTGATATGGAGGGTGAAATGGATAAAGGAGAGTGTAGTAAAGAGAAATATCCCATTATTATGGATAAGTGGAGATCTAGGAAATTTTGCACAAGGCAGTAACGATGCATAGTGGAAGACCCTACCAATATAAGCTCAATAAAAGAAAAGAGCAGTAGCTAAGAGGGAAGCCTTGGAGAGTGATGAGTAGGAGGTAGAATATCTATGTGCTATGAATCACATTGAAGAAATACTACAGTCTAGATATGAAAGAAATACTAGAGGAGCAAGATCTAATGAGGAAGAAAGTACTCATGTCAAGATCTAAATAAATGTAGAACCTACAACCCTATGTACGATTAACACATTAGCAAAGAAAGAGTTGTTTAGAGAACCAGTGACTGACAGTCAGAGGAATCTAGGAGATCGGAATAGAAGTGAGGGTACGAGTGAAAATACCAACAACAATGTAGGTAGGGGTACATGTGGAAGTACCAATAGCAATACTAGTGGGAGTTGAAGTCTGAACAACAGTACACAAATAGTAGTACCATGTGGAGAAGGAACAACACATTCTACAATGGAAGGCATAGATCCAACGAAAATATTACTAGAGTTCCATGGGGATGGAACATAAGACCCAAAGAAGAACTTATTCGTGTGTGAGCGAATATGGGAAGCTAAAAGAGTCATCAATGAGGCAAAAAAATTAGTGCAACTAGCAATAACGTTCAAAAACCATGCGCTAGATTGGTACATGAATCTAGTACTCAACAATCCACAAGGTGTGTCGGGAACAATAGCAGAGATCAAGAAGGAACTGATCACTGAGTTTCAGAGTCCAAAATCATAGGATCATTTTATGAATGAGATGATTGAGGTTAGACAGAAACTAGGAGAGTTTGTATGGGACATCGATAAGAAGTTCAAGACATTGAAAGGTAAACTGAAGTATCCCATTTCTGACATGCAACATAGATAATTGTTTACAAATTCTTTGTTACCACATTTCAAATATCCACTGAGACAAAATAAATTTCAAACCTAGGAAGAGGCACTGCAAATAGCGATGCATTTAGAAGAGAATTAATATAATCATACAGATCCAACCATAGAGGAGTTGAAGGAAGACCTAAAGAAATTGACAGTGCAAGTAAGCTTGAATAAAAGTAGGCAGTAAAGAGAATCAGTGTGTTGTACCCTTTGCAGATTAGAGGGACATCAAAAGAATGAGTTTTCAACATTTGTGCAATACTTGGGAGTAGGGATTCCAGATACATTTCCTACAAGAGGGCCTTGGTGTGAAATATGCAAGACACATGGGCATTATCCTTATCACTTCCCTATGATGCAGAAGTCCAAGATAGAACCAAAGAGTACTTTCTGTAACTTTTGTAAGTCAGCGGGACATGAAGAAAAAAATTGTATAACCGTGGAGTTAATGAAAGAAAGAACCTCAGATGCACATAGGATGCATGTTGAGTTGATGGCAGGATAAACTACACCACGGTATGGAAATGTGCATCAATTTCAAGAATTACCATAGTTTCAACAACCCCTGCAGTATAATCAGGAACCACAGTATCAGAACATGGATCCATAGGGGAACAGAAGAGGATTAATCACGTCCATAGAAAGAGAATAACTAGCAGAGAGTTAAGATTGAATGAAAATATAGGAGACTTTAACATGAGAATGTTATCCTAGACATAGGATCATATGTCAACATTTTTCCAAAGAATACTTGGGAAGCCATGGGAGAACCTACACTAGGGTATTCTAATATCCAATTGAAGCTAGGAAACCAACAGAGAGTGATTCCCATTGGTGTATTGAAGAATATAACAATGGATATAGATGATGTGAACACCACAACAAACTTTTCAATGATGAATATGGTGGATGAGTCTATACCATTTCCAACACTATTGTGAATTGATTGGTCCTTTAATAATCGAGCCATAATTAATTTAAAGACTAGAAATATGATATTTGAAGCTCGAAAATTTATGGTAGTAGTACCTCTAGATCCTTAAAATTGTGAAATATATGTAGAACCTATTCTTGACAGTGTTGTAGAGGATTATGTGAACCAGTTGTATAGGACTACTGCGTGAGATGAAGACTATGTGAATCCAACTGCAGATGAATTACACAATTGGAGGAGTATTTATTTAGACATCTTAGATTCTGATAGTGGAGTAGAAAACTGGCAACAAATATTGCATGAAGTCTCTACTAGGAGGTGCGCCAGAGTTACACGCGTAGTAATATGGGTTGGGACAAAAGTAAGACAGTTTCCCACATTTACTAATAAGGAAAATTTAGAAAATTTCTTGACAAGGTTCAAATCAAATATTTTGGGTAGTCAGAGATTATTAGTGTCGGATATATCACTAAGGGACACATTGAAATGATGGTGGGGTTCACATAAGAAGGTAATTCAAGACTGGTATCAGTGTAAGCAACTGATGCGCATAAGATTTGGTAGGAGTCAATAGGAAAGACTCTTACAGAAGTATGATGGAAGAGGGAACCCAAGACAACACATAGATCATTGTGTCACTAACTGGAGATTGGTACCACCAGAGTAATGGACGCATTGATTTATTCATGTATTATAAGGAATACCTAGTAATTGGTACAAGGAGCAGGAACTGCGTAGAGAAACTACAAGTTGGGGCACAGTGCAACATAAATTTATTAATACCTTTGCATTTGAAAGAGAGAATCCAGAGGTGGATCTAGTATTACAGAGGATCAAAGGGAATATATTTGAAAAGTATGGGGTAGATATAATGATAGTAGACAAGGATTATAGAAAATAAAGACTTGAACAATTAGTTTATTATTATCAGGTCGTATAGGATGAAGAAGTAGAGGAAAACCCATGTGACATACATATATTAGAAGGGGAAGGAGAAATAGGGTTGGAAGGACCCTTGTTACAATCATAATAGTTTATTGCACCTACGAATATTAAAAAGGTCAATATTGGGACTGAAGAGAAGCCCAAGATAGCCAACATTAGATATTAATGGGAAAGTGAGACAATGGAAAAGATAACTGAATTATTGCGTGATTATAGTGACTTATTCTAAGACACATTTCCAGAGATGAAAGGGGTAGTAGGAGAACTTGGGGAAATGAAGATACCCCTCATATCAGAGGCAATACTAGTTAGACAGAGACCATACAGATTAAACACCATCTATAAGATGAAGGTTAAGGCAAAAATTGACAGAATGCTAGAATCAAGAATCATAGATCTTATGGAAGAATCATAGTGGATTATCTCAATGGTGGTTCAGGAAAAGAATACTGGAGGGATTAGGATATGTGTGGATCTGAGGAATTTAAACTATGCATGCCTACATGATCCTTTTCCTACTCCATTTATAGATGAGGTTTTAGATAATGAGGGAGGACATGAAGTTTACTCTTTCACAGATGGATTTTCAGGTTACCATCAGATCATAATTTATCTAGAGGACAGGTAAAAAACAACATTTTCAATAGAGTGGTGGTCATATCAGTACACAGTAATTCCATTTGGTTTAAAGAATGCACCAACAATATTTTCTAGATTAGTAGTGGGTGTATTCAAGGATTTTATACATAATGTTTTAGAGGTTTATCTGGATGATTGGACAATATTAAGTTTCTTGAAGGACCATGTATAAACTCTACGTTTAATGTTAGAAAGATGTAGGAAATGTCAGATACCATTTAATATTAAGAAATGTATATTTAGCACACCATTTGGAATACTACTTCGGCACATTGTATGAAAACAAGGCTTGATAGTAGACCCTTTGATGATTGTTGTTATTGTCAATCTACCACTACCAAAGTCAGTGTGCCAATTGAGAGTAGCATTGGACCACTGTTGGTTAAATATTCTTCTATACTATTTGCGTTATTGATCCAGGGTGCATGTATTTCAGGTTTCCAACAAAGAAACTAAAACTATCGTCCCTCCTGGTAAAACAGAAGGCAACACAACACACAGAATGCGCTGCACAATCTCACCCGAGATAGCTTTAATGGGGGATGCAAGACTCAGGTGTTGGCAACCTAGGATTGAGTATGAGATATGAGAACTCGAACATTGAACCATTATTAGAATGGGTAAATGTAATATACTGTTATTCACGACTATGCAGTAACTTCAACAACGTATTCCCTTAATAGCGCAACCATATTTCCTAGGCAATATAATAACTCATTCATTCATTAAGAACAACAAATAACTACTAAAAAGAGGATAAATATATGCATGCATTCATCACATGACAGATATTATTGTGGTTCACTCCCTCCTGGGCTACATCCACAAATATTTGGATCTTGGCTCTTCTATTATGATATTTCTGCATCTACAACGTCGTGCACTTATAACTCTCCTAAGGTGGGTAAGGTCTATAAAAGGCAAACTAGATCATACTAGGCTCCTCAAACTGCGATCTAATCCTCAAGATCTACCTTATCTCATCTTCTCTGGCTCAAAAACTTACAAAATAGCTCATACAACAAAATATTACCTATCGCACATGCTCATGCGTAACTACTATATGCCAAACACTACAAAAACCTGAATACTAACTAAATGAACACAACTACAAAATCCGTGAACCCTGTATAATACCTCAGTATTGCTATTTATAATTCTTTGGCTTTTCATCCATTACAATACATTACCAAAACCCTAACCCTACCGTCGTTAGGTGGGCCTCTCGTGTGTGCGTTATTTTCTTCCTTCCAGTGGTCACTTTCCTTGTGCATGCTTTCTTGCATGCGCACATGATATGTTTCCTTCCAGATGTTGCTTCACTCTCTACATGTATTCTTTCCCCAAGATCATCCTTCTTTCCACTTTGGCCTACTACCAATAGGCCCCCAACACTGGCATGTGGCTCGTCCTGAGCCACCTAATCCTTCTGAGCTTCCTCGATCTCCTTGGTGATCCTATGTAACTTTTCCTTGACCTCTGTTGCTTGTGTTTGCGCCTGTGCAATCTTCTCCTTGATTGTGTCCACTTCCTGAGCTACGAATTCGTCACTAACCAATTCCATGCATTCTTCCTAGGTTTGTGCTATCTGTGTCTTGGCTTCCTCTGCTTGTGCCAGGACTTCTGGTAGCCTCTCTTGAAGTGGTTCCATTTGATCCTGACGCTCTCGTTTCTGGGTTTGCACAGTGATTAGCTCTACCTACAATCTCTTCATTTCATGAGTCCCTTTGACATGATCTGTGATTGGTATGGTCTTCTTCCAGTGCTTGAGTTCTTGGATTGCTACACTAATCCTTTCTTCTTCCATGTCCCATTTGTGGATTTGCTGATCCTCCTCTGACCAGGTCCAAAGCTACACTACTTTATCAAACAAGTCAGCTGCTATGCTGACCTACTTCTCTATCTCCTATAGCTGTGTTGTTTCTTCATGCTTCATTTGCACCTTGACTGCTGGTGGAGTGGTTGGTATGAGTTGTTCTCAAAGAGTCTTGATCTCCCTCTGATATTGATCAATTTCCTGTGAAATCCGATCAATCTTTTCTGTTGCTGTGATTTCCTCACTCTGCGTGGCCTATGGAATCTTCTCATAAGTTCCTGCCACTTTCTACTCCAATCCTTTTGTGTGCTCCCTTTCCTCTTGGGTCTCAGATTTAGGCTTCTCATATGCTATTTCCAACACATCCCGCTTCTTTGTTGCATGCTTCAGTTCGATTAAGTCTTTGCGTGCGTGATACTATACCTCATGGTTTACACTCACTTGCAACCTGTGTAGAGCCCCTAATGGTATCCTTGTCAACACAAGTTGGATTTGGCTTAGGTTCTTCAAGAGTGTCTTCCCCACAATTTCATCCATGCACAACATACTAGGGTTGATGTGGAATGTTACATGCGACTACAGTATTTCCTGGACTGACTCTCTTTCTTCTTCTTGCACACTTCCTTCTATCTGAGGTGTTGATGGTTCAATTCCCCTATTGCTTGTTGTCAGCCCTTCCCCTATTTGTTTGAGGAGTTGTCATTTATCTACCAAATCCTGTTGAATATTGTCCCTGTGGTGTGCAACATGGTCGAAGTCCTCAGATAGAAAATCCTGGACCAATCTAGTGATCATTTCCCCATCATCATCCGTGATCATATATTCTAGTGGTGCTCATTGTGCCTTTGATTTCTTACACACGCTTCCTATCTACATGTATGGCCTCTTATTTGCCCCTACTTGTGGGTTGGGATTTTCTGCTGTCTCTTGCACGGGCTTGGCTTGCTGCTGCTGCTCCTTGGCTGACTGTGTCTTATCCTTCTTTCCGTTATGGGTCACTATCTTTGTTGTTCCTTCTTCTATATATGTTTCTTTGCCCTGACTCATTCTTGGTCTCTTGGGAACTTGGATTTATGGAGGCTGCGTTTCTCCCTACTCTGCCTCTTCTTTTGTTGTTCTTTCCAACACTTCATGGCTAATGGTTGGGATCCTCCATTCATCAGCCCATTCACTGATGACCATGTCAATATCACCCTCTATGATGCAATAGTGCATCTATAGAAATTGTTTATCCGGATCCTTCCTTGCATGTATCCACATTGGGTGTCATGTGGCATGTAAATTGGCGATGTCTGCATATCGCACGACAACTTCTGGTGTGATTCTCCACATCTTAGAGATGGCTTCTTGTAGGTAACGTAGGTATCCTTCGAATATGGATCCGTTCATCCTCTTATGACTAGTGCTCAGCGTCACCTTTAGCAATGAATACCTCTTTCCCTGGTATGGTTTGTCTCTGTTACAAAAATTTACGTACCTTGGTTCCCTCCATCCCATAAAGGCTATGAGCATGATCAGCCATGAGTAGTGAAAATTTGTTCCTAGATCCTGTGCATCCTTGCACTCATCTAGGAATAAGTTCAAGAGGTACGGTGCCCAAATCATTGAGGTGCCTTCTGTGCATTGGGCTGCAACTGCAACAACTCTAGCAGGGACTTCCTCCCTGCAAAATTTTCTTAGAATCTTGCAAGCTAAGACTTTCATGCCCAATTGTGAGGGTTCATCATTAATCCTCTTGATGATGATCCCTCTTGTCCCCTTGTCGGTTCTGTACTTCTTCTTCATTTATTTTTCTAGTACTTTCTCCTTGGTTTTGTCATCCAGAAACAATGCAAGATCCATTCCCCAAATTGGTAACACTGTTATGTTCACAATAAGCTCAACGACTATGGCAATAAGCTTGTCCAACCATATATCCCCTCCATGTGTGATTTCTAGCATCTTTTTGACTCACGCTATTGTGTACTGGTGTTGTATCCTTTTCGCCACTTGGATGAGCAAACGAGGGACACCTACAAGTGCAGTTGGGTCAGCTGAATAGGACAAAAGTTAGTGCAAGAGTTAGCAACATCAAGCAAAAGAAATAAATAAACAAATAAGATAATAACAACTAAAGAAACAAAACTACAATGCATAAAGAAATTAGAACCGAAATCAACCAAAAAATTGACCAATATTCATGCCACCAATGGATAGATTGTATTAGTGGGAAAACATAAAAGAGAAAGGGAGACTTATGGGTCCCCTCTTCCTCCAAGGGAGGGCTTTTTAACCCCCTATCTGAGAGCTCTTCTTACAAATATAAAACTAAAAAGGAAATGGTGAAGAAATCCAAAGCTCATTCCCTCAAGAGGTGAGGAGAATGGCTCAATGAAATGATGCTAGTATGCTCCAAAAAGGAAAGAGGTTCCTGGTAGGAGAATAGAGGAAACATAACAATACAAATAGATTCTTGAATTCATAGTGCACCCATGGCCTCTTTTTATAGAAAATATTTGAGGCATTATCCAACTGGTCTTTACTATGAAAAAGGGGCCCTTTAGGGCACCCTTAGGTCTTTGACCAACCCCCCACTCAGATTGAGTTCGGATTTGAGGGTCAAATCGACTTGAGAGATGAACCAGAAGTGGGTGAGGGGTCGACAAGAACCATAAATGCATAATTATTAGGAGTGCATGTCTTTTATCATACACAGTCATGCCTCAGGAACATGTGTGCTATTCTGACGTTTCTGACCTATGCATGTGCATGCGCCTCCTGTAGTTCTTCTATGCATGTTAATTTTGTAACCAATTGTATTGTTTTCACCTTTTTGGAAATGAATTTTTGAAGTTGTGGGTGACCTAATAGGTCTTTGGAGATGCTATATTCCAGTAACCATTTGTAAACGAAATTTTAGTGATAACAGATGCCCCCTGATGTGTGAGGTTAGGAGCATACGTATAGATGAAATGCATCAATGTTTCTTCTACTGAGAGTGCAATTGTAAGAAAGAGTGTTGAGAGGAATTGCAAGAGAGACCCATTGGAGGGAGAGGGGAACCTCTGGGACCCAAACCTTTCTCGAGGTGTGGAAAAATACAAAAAATTATACAAACGAGGTGGGCATGCCCCATGATCGTGTCATGTAACTCAAATGTGTAAGACAATAATTGAAGCTGTATGTTGATGTAGATAACTACCCCGCCCTCTAGGGTGGGTTGATAATGGAAGATGACAATTGTTTATGGTAAACATACTATGAAAAAGAGGCGATGAAACTTGCAAGGAGTGTCGATGATTCACAGGAATTGATAGACAAACAAATTTCAGAGGTCTTCGGCTAGTATAAAACAACTGCAATAGTCGCGAAGTAAGACCCACCGTAACATAAGATTGTGTTGGTGTTGAATATTATGGGGGTCAATGACAATAGAGAGAAATGATGTTTCTCATTGTGTCGTCCGAGACTCCTCATTGTAAAGGTAATGAGAGTCAAGATATTGTTGCCCTTCTGGAAACTGTGTTGATGTCGATAGAAAAGGGGACGCGACTCCAAGAAGAAAAGGGCTTCATGAAATCCACTAGATGAGATTAGGAATTGATGAGATACATGGACGAAGTTAATATGTTGTGAGGCTCAAAACTGTCCTTGGTTGGGGATATATGTGAAGTATGAGTGGAAGAAACCTGGGAAACTAGATCTACTGTCAGGGGGATGACTAGATGCAGGTTCAATTGTGCCAGAGGCATGACAAAATTGATAAAATCAGAGATCACAGGTATACAGACTGAGGGATACTCGGGGTTTATGGATGATTTCAACAAGCATAAAATGTGAAGGAATGACCCAACCAAGGGTGACAAGGGTTGCTTTTCCAAAAATGGAAGGTCACTAAAGGTGACAACAAAAAGATATGTAAATGCTGGAAATGAAAGGCTTTGTACAATTACCAAATAAATAAAAAATAAGGTGGGATAAGTGTACATATATAGAAACATGTGCCCCAGTGAAAGATGGCTTGGCCTGTGAGGGCGCAAGTTGTATGGATAATTGGCGGAGGGTGGGGGACCCATGGGTGGGTTTTTGTATGAGGTAAATGAATGGAGGGAAATTTTCAAATGGGAAAACTGATTGTGGATGAAAGTGGAAGGTTAATGATACTATGGTGGTGCAGTCAAATTAGAACCGTGAGGAGATATCTTGGGAGTCCATTGGGAAAGCTAGGAAAAATGAGGAGAAGGAGTATGTGGTTGATTATTGAACATGTGTAAGACTAGTGAGACTCCCATCCCTAGGGTGTGAAAGAAGCATGAGTGTAAAAGTTCCAAAGGGGACTATGAATGGGACAACTGATGTAGGAGAGAGTGTTACCAGTTGACAGTACTGAAATGTAGTGGAGGTGATAGTACTGCAGAGATGGATGTGAGGATCCTACAGGAAAATGTTGGAGGGTGTGACTCAGAGATGCAATTGATATTTAGAGGGAATGATTACATGCCAGTGTCGATAATATACCTGAAGGGGTTGCATTGCTAGGTAATGACCAATTACCTGTGCACATGAAAACATAATACCCGACGTGAATAATATCTGTGGATAAGGAACATATAAGATTTATTCGATAATTTTGAACATGAGCATGCATACCTGGGTGTGATGTGAGAAAAATGTACCCTGGGGGATGAGGATGGATGGTGACCCGGGGAATGTGACTGTGTAGGTAGCAGGATCCTGATCCCTTGGATGAAGATGGATAAGAAAAAAGATGCTTGGAGCTCTTGTAATTGAGCATGGAAGTTTGGCAAAAGGGACTATATATAGATGAAGGGCCCATGTTACCACCTCATTTGTACCTACTTCCATTGTGAGTTGACGAGAGGTTTTGAGAGGAAATTTAGATATTCTGGGAGTTCAAGCCAGCCGATCCAGGATTAGTGAGAGCCAAGTTAGTGGTCTCATCCTCTTACATAGAAATTAGGATTGTTTTTTTGGGCAGGGTCAGTTGTTGGAATTAGGGTGATGGATGCAATGGTGCATCACTGCGATGATCGTGAGGATCTGCAGATCCTTATCTGCTCAGTGGATCAGTGGTGGTCAGTTGAGGATCATGTAGAGGGCATTGGGTGGAGAGAAATTTTCTTGGGGTTTGATGTTGCACACCAAGATGATGGGGAAGCTCAACTGATGTCATGTTGTCGACTTAGAGGATTTTTCCTTTGGGTAGATCTTGGTGGTGTGGTTCTTGGAGAGGGTGCCCATGTTGCACTCGAGAGTTGTTTTGGTGGTGGCTATTGCACGAGAGTCATGATTGATGTGGTGGGCATCAATTTTGGTATTTCATGGGGGTGGGGAGGGTGGCCAATACTTTATGATCGAGTTGGCACGTGTGTGGCGCAAGATTCCACAGATCATACTATAGTTACGATATGCTAGGATGGACTTTCGGTAGGACCCAAATATGGTTTTACCTCTTGGAGAGATTTGGGACCATAGAGGTATGTTAGTGTGTTTCATGTTTTGTGATTTTGATAGTATAACATATGCTGTATGTATGAATGGATGTTGATTCTATTATTTGTTTGTTATGTGTGCACATGTGGGGCCGTAAGGACGAGAGGTGGATTTCATTAGAGAGTTGGTTCATTAGGGACCAGTGAGGCCACCACAGGGAGATCTATGGGCAGGATAGAGAATACGGAGGGACGAGGCGGGTGCGAGGCCAGTCGATGATGGTAGAGCTAGCCAAAGATGCATATTTGACGACCCTGGTGCGGGGCTGTCAAATGCACCTTAGGGAGAGGCCGACAGGGTGTTTGACGATTTCCATCTCCAATTGGAGGCAGTTCTACAGGTAGTTCTTAAAGGCATGTGGAATCATATCCAAGATGAGGGAGTCCTGGAGAAGTGCGTGGGTCTTCCAATAGAGTTGCGGACCTTGATCCACATAGTAGCTGTAGCAGGGGAAACTATGAATGGGCGGCTACCCTCAGGACCTAGAGGACCCCCAACTGGCGGGGAACCTTTTCTAGATAGAGGACCTGGTGATGGTTCTCTAGAGGCAACATGAGTGCTCTTGTTGTATATATTTTTTGTATTTATATAGGCCTGCGAGCCCATTTTTTATAGGGTAGTGTGACACCTATTTTGTACTTATAGGGATGAGGGGGCTCACCTACCTATGGGAGACGTACATTTTGTAGCATTTTTTGTAAACATTGATGATACAGTGATCATTATACATATATATGGATATACATGTTTATGATCTCTATGATGTTCACATGTGATGATTTTTTGTGATGTTGTTTATGATGTCTAAACTATATGTTGTGATAGAATTTTGAAGATTTATGTATATGTAATGGTGTCTTGATGTGATAAATGCCAATCTAACACTAGGTTATCCATATTATCTACTATTTGATTAAATTGTCATGGAATATGTGTAAATTTAATTGAATCAAAATGTCAATATAAGAGTCTAACTTGCAGGTATTTGCGGAAGAAGAAAGGATCGCAGACACGGTACAAATTGTTGAGCTGTAGGACGACAAGCTAGGAATCTAATAAGACACTAATGTGACGGATATGGCAGTGAATGGCCTCGGCAAGGAGGCCAATCACGATGGTGTATTCTCCTTGGTTGTTGGTTATTGAGCCCAAACATTTGCCACTGGAGTGGAGCAGTTCATGTCAGGGGGTATAGAGGGCCCAAGCGGTCGAAGAGAGATTATGTGTCCAACGGCTAGCTCCGTCAGCATAATCGATGTGGTAGGCCGATGGAGGAGTCATATTTCAATAAAACAAATGGTAGATCATACATAAGGCATGGAGGGAAAAGGAGAGTAAACACTCTACAAATGTGTAAAAAAAATAAAAATCCTAGTGTAGAATGACTACGCTTAGGCGTAAAATTTCTTTAAGTAAAACCCATTGACAAGTTCTTTGAGAGGATAGCCTTCTGGAGAGGCTAGGATGTAGGCTTGTTTAGTGAGGTAGTGTTGGATGATGTAGGGTCCATTCCATAATGACTCAAATTTTCCATGCCCGAGGGTATCGTGAACAATATCATAGGCAAGGACAAGGTCTCCTTCGTTAAAAGAGAGAAGATTAACATGGCGGTCAAAGGTGGCCTTCGACCATTTTTTGGCTACCTCATTGTTCTATAGTTAAGACCGAAGATCTTCATCCGACAAATCTGTGTTCAGTAAGAGCTTCTCTATTGGACTAGTGTCAGGTAATAGCTTGATAGTGGTGCGCAATGTGGGAATTTTGCACTCGATGGGGAGAGTGGCTTCGACCCCATGGATGAGATGGAATGGTGTAAAACTAGTTGCATTTTTAACTGTCGTGTGATAAGACCATAGTGATGAAAACA
Source organism: Picea mariana (assembly GCA_032191745.1). Classification (NCBI taxonomy): domain Eukaryota; kingdom Viridiplantae; phylum Streptophyta; class Pinopsida; order Pinales; family Pinaceae; genus Picea; species Picea mariana. The sequence goes on from JASDQU011177105.1 coordinate 18,967, forward strand.
ACATATGATGCCAATTGGTCTTATGTTTGTTGACAGTACATTACAAAATGGTTTTGAGGACCTTGTTGACCGCCTCTACTTGTCCATTGGACTGAGGGTAGTAGGTTGAAGCGAACTCATGAGAGAAGCCTAACTTTGAGAAAATTTCGATGAAGAGCTCATTCTCAAAGTGTTTTCCATGATCAGAGAGTATTTGAAGTGGTACTCCGAAGTGGGAGATGATGTGATTAAAGAAAAAATGTGTCACAGTGTTAGCGGTGTTGTTGAAAGTAGGCATTTCTTCGGCCCATTTGGTGAATTAATCGACTGCCACGATAATGTACCTATGTCCATTGCTAGATGGAGGGTTGCAAGTCATCAAGTCAATGCCCCATTTGCAAAAGGGGTCGACAGTGATGACTGGGTGCAGAAGAGCAGGTGGCGCTCGTGCTTTGTTTTCATGAAGATTGCATTTGTCACACTGTTTCATGGCGTGGATGCAGTCATGGAACAATGTGAGCCATAAGTAGCCTGCTCGAATGATATTTTGGGTGGTTGAAATACCTGAGAGGTGGCCACCACAGGTGTCATTGTGGAAATAATTCAAGACTCTGTCGGCTTCGTCGATGGTCAAACATCGACGGAGTATGGTGTCGATCCCTTGTCGATATAAGATGTCACCGATAAGGAGATATCGAGGGGACTGATGGCGAATGCACCAATGATCATATCTAGAGATGTGAGACCCAAACTTCTGTGGCCAAAGGTAGACAAGAAGGCTTCCATACTAGGGAGGATTTCATCGGGGAAGTCTGTATTGGTGGGCGAACTAGCAGCATCTCAGGGAATTTTCATGATGAGTTCGACGAGGACGAGTGATTTATTGCTTTTGGGAGTTGTAAAATCTAGGTCGTACTCCTAAAGGATGATGATCCATTCGGAAAATTTACCATTAACTTTCCACTGACTAAGAAAGAACTACATGGGGTTGGAATCTGCCACGACTTTGGTAGTGCGAAGCAAGATATAATGACACAGTTTTTGGATTGCAAGGACAATTGCCAAGGCACATTTATCTTCATGGTTGTATTTAACGGGTGGTTCTGAAACTTTTTTACTGATGTAGTACATGACGTGCTCACGACCATCATCCCCTAGTTGGATGAGAACTCCTGCTACTGAGATGACTGAGGATGATAAGTAGAGGATGTAGTAGATATCATAGTGGGGTGGACTAATCAACGAGGCATTGGAGAGCACCACTTTTAGATCATCAAAATTGGTTTGGGTATGTTCATCCCATCGAAATGGGATATCATGATGCAGTAGGCAAAGAAAATTGTGTGCACAAGTGGCGTAGTCAGGGATAAAGCATAGCAAAAATTTGGATTTGCCTTGTAGTCTCTACAGTTGGCGCAAATTTGGTGGTCGTGGAATTCTAGTGATGGATTGGACTTTGAGGGGGTCCACTATAATGCCATGTTGGGAGACAATGAACCCAAGGAGGTGTCCAACAGTGATGCAAAATACACACTTGAGGGGGTTCAAGCGGATATTGTACTAATGAAACCGTTGAAAGACAACTCGTAAGTCATCTAGATGTTGTGTTCATTACTTGGATGACCCCACTACTCGATCCAAGAAATGAACACAACATCTAGA
>JASDQU011177106.1:0-13162 GCA_032191745.1 Picea mariana
GCCATTATTATGGCTCCCAAGAGATGTAAACCAAGGTTAAACCTATGTCCAAAAAAACACCTCGAACATATTCAAATTCCATGTAAATCTAACCACCATTTATTAAATTGGTGATGCTAACCATATATCTAAAAGAGAAACCTAACATCAACAATATGGTAGTGACTAGGGCATGGACATGGCTATTATTAGAAAGTATAGTGACTAGGGCATAACCATGGCCATTATTATGACTCCCATGAAGATGTAAACCAAGGTTGAATCTATGCCCAAAAAAACATCTCGAACATATTTAAATTTCATATAAATCTAACTACCATTTATTAAATTAGTGATGCTAACCATGTATTTAAAACAAAAACCTAACATTATCAACTATATAATATGTATACCTTTGTAAACTTTACTAATCAAATGTCTGTAAACTTTATTAGTCAAATAACTAGGTGGAGGGGGTCCCTTATCTCACAAACAAAAAGATCTCATACACCAATTTGATGTCTAACTTAACCGTGACCTTAAAAAAATAATTATAAATTGTAAATATGGTAAATTGTAGTGACATGGACATGTACATGGACATGGCTATTATTAGAAAAAGTATAGTAACTAGCGCATAGGCATAGCCATGGCCATTATTAGAATATATAGTGATATACGTTAATTTTGAAATTGTGCGTAGAGGATTACGCATGTCTCGGTGAGATGAATGTGTGACTTCTTTTCAAATTCCATGTAAATCTATTTCAAGTTGCATAAAGTCGAATTGATGCGGATGCGTAAGAGGAATGAAACACAGGTACCAGTCACTGGCTGCATTGGCAACACACAAGATTCAGTGAAGCGGGTTCGTTGTAATATATTTGTTTTCTACGCACGGTAAGGCGATTTCCATGGTTTTTCTTTATCAAGTGATTTTGGTTTAAAATTTTAGCCGTTTGGCTGCTGTAATGATGTGGGGAATTTAGTTCTGGGTTCTGGGTTTTGATATTGAGAAACCCACATGCCCAAAGAGTCTGTGAAATGAGAAATATGAATTAAATTGGGAAATATTGAAGCTTTTGGATTACTATCTTGGAAAAGTCAAAATCCTTTTTTCCAAGTCAAATCAGGTTGCCAGAAGTAACGTTTTTATCTTATATCCAACAGGTTTTTAGTTAGGGGTATTGTGATTGTCTGTAGCTTCTAATTTCAGCAAAAAAAATTCAGTGTTTATACATCTGTTTTGTATCATAGGCAGCTTGGAGTGGTATGCTGTTTACTGTGGCATTGGCAGAGTGTTTTATTTTTGTTTATCTCTTGTTAATTATAGGGAGGGCTGGAAGTGTTTGTGATTAGCCATCATTTTTAAGTGCTGCTTATATGATTTGCCCCTAACTTTTTGCCAGAGGGAGGTCATGAGAGAGGAGGTAAGAGGGCAACGTGATGAGGGCATACCCATTAGTTTTGGGCAAATGGTACGGCAAACCTGGTAGGTAAAAGGGAAGAGGTGAAGGTGCAGATTAAGGGTGGTTAAAAAAGGGCATTGACAGATCATACGAGTAATTACCCTATTTGCTGTAATCTTGGATCAGAGAGAATATGGATTGATTAATAAGAGAACGGATTTCTATTAGACTGGATCGAAGGATGGACGGAGGTGTAATGGCTGGGGATATGGTTGGTTCAGTAGGGGGGATGGTGGACTTGCGCACCCCTTTACAGCAACAGCATCATCTACATCACCATCTTCATCAACATCAGAAATTCACAGCTCCTCATCATCACCATATTCAGGAAACAGTTCCTTTTCCAGTTAGCCAACATATGGGCGGTGGCAATGAATCTGAGCAGTCTGTAGAGTTTCTTGAACTCAAAGGTTCATCAAGGAATTTGATGAATGGTAACAAGGGCAAGGCCTGCGCAAGTGATGAGGATGAGCCCAGTTACATGGAAGATGGAACTGACGGCCATCATAATGGTGGGAAGGACAAGAAGAATTCTCCATGGCAACGTATGAAATGGACAGATGACATGGTGAGGCTTCTGATTGAAGCGGTTTATTATGTGGAAATCTGTAATGAGGATCCTGGACTGGAGTGCACTAATGAGAATAGGAAGAAGTCTGGTATTCTGCAAAAGAAGGGCAAGTGGAAAGCTGTTTCGGAAATCATGATGAAGAAAAAAATTTTGATTTCTCCTCAGCAATGTGAAGACAAATTCAACGACCTCAACAAGAGGTATAAAAGACTGAATGAAGTGCTTAGAAGAGGCACATCATGCAAGGTTATTGAGAATCCTGCTCTCTTAGATTCTATGGATCATCTCCCTGAGAAGATCAAGGAGGATGTGAGGAAAATTCTATGTTCCAAGCACTTATTCTATGAAGAGATGTCTTCTTATCACAATAGAAACAAGCTGCATATCACAGCAGATCTTGGTATGCGGTCGTCAACTCCTAAAAGCAGAGATGATCATGAGGCATGGCAGGCAGTGAATGATGAAAATGGAGGAGTTGATGAAGATGATCAGGAGAATGAGAACAATGATGAAGTTGGCGAGGGAAATTGTGATGAGAATGACAGAGATGCTGGAGCAGCGGGGATAGGGTTCTTTCCTAAGAGAACAAAGCCGAACAAAAAGTCAGAGGGGGCAAGTTATTGGACATCGGATAACCTGCATGAGTGCATGAGGTCCAGTGCCCCAGAAAACCTTAATCCAGTGATGTCTGGCATGTTGACAGATGATGCAAAAACAGCATGGACGCAACAAGATAGTGCAAAAACAGCACGGAAGCAAAGGCAGTGGACGAGATCTCTTGAATTGCAGATGGAGCGGAAAATGGATCTTCAGGCCCAGGCATTAGAGCTTGAAAAGGAACGGTTCAAGTGGCAGAAAATCTCTAGCAAGAAAGACAGAGAGTTGAAGAGGCTGAAGTTGGAGAATGAAAAAATGAAACTTGAGAATGAACGTATGACACTACAGTTGAAACAGAAGGAATTGGAGATCGAATCTAACAGGTCAGAGGCAGGAATGACACCACATGCTCCTGTATTGGAATGATTCCAGGGAAGAGAACAGAATTAGGGGGGCAATGCGTTCAATAAAAAATGTGTTGTCTGGGTATGATGGGCTTCTGGCATTCTTTAGTTGTTAAGTCAGAAAGTTTAAAGAGTTCATTTCTAGTGAACTGTGGTTATCTAATTATATCAATATATCATATGAACAGATATTTGCTGAGGATATGAAGGTTGCCCAGGGGCTTGTTGAGTTTGACCAGTTGTTGGATCACACACAATGCAGCTGAAACTCCTTTTTTACGTTTCTTGTCTGAAGATAAGGTCTGGAATCAGACTATATATATGAGCTATGATTGAAGCTCGACAATGGACTCTTCAAACGGAGCTTGAGGAAGTTGTTTTATGTTCAAAAGTAAATGGTTTTAAGATACAGCTTCAAGCAGCTTCTTAATTGGAAATATGGTTTATAATATATATCATATATAAATGCAGTGGCTAGGAAGTAATTTGAATGCAAGTTTTGAATTGTAGGAAATTTTTTGATATAATGAATATTTAAATTACTATAGATTTATATGGCCTCATTATTCTTCTTTCATTACATGCTTGAAGTATGCAAGAAAGACTCACCTCAATTCCAAAGAAGCATGAAATTAGAGAGTGGGAACAAGATGTATCAGTTTTAATCATTATAGAGTCTATGACAATATATCAAAATATCCTGAGATTACAAGGAGCAAATAATAGATAGAAATAGTTTATGGGCACAGGTCACTTATAATTGAAATACAGACCTGCATATATATTACACTTATTAACTCCACGTGTCCAAATGTACAAAACTATAATGAATACATTCAACTTCGGATATTATATGGGTCAACTGATTTCAAACATAATTACCAATCATTTCAACCATACAAGTCCAAGGACGAACCTCTCCCAATTAACTTAACTAGCGTAAAACAATAGTGGAAAATGGCAATATTGACGGTCTGATATTAGGGTATGTATGGTGAACAATGGAGACTTGCTTCCTTATAATGTTGTTATTGTGGATTTTTTGCTGCCACTATCAAGGAGAGCCTACAATGTTCAGGGAAAGGTCCATGATCAATGGTGAAGGTGATACATGTGAATATGACAATAATGATCATGGACTATATAATTAGCATGACCTGCCACTGATCTGTAATCTATTACTGGACAGATCTGTAATTTATTACTGGACAGATCTGTAATTTATTTCTGGACAATTCCAATAGATGGATCTCCACAACAGATTAAGAGAAATTTCTGGCATGTTTTAAAAATAGTACTGTTGTTATCCATTTACATGCCCAGAAATTCTTGTACTTGCCTTTTTTACTGTTAAAAGTCTGTCAGCAGTGGGAAACTGGACAAACATGGACTATAAAAAACAGTAGAACACCATGCCTCTGCTACTGTCCTTATGCTTATTCTCAGTAATCCAAATTCTATGCTCTCATGAAACAGAGATTCACCTGCAATATGGAATCTGAACACAACGAATGAAAAGAAAAAAAACCGTGAACACAACGACTGAAAAGAAAAAACCCAAGCAGCAACACATTCACACTATAGACACAAGAAAAAATACCATAGAGAATCCCAGACTTGGGGAAAACTCCAGCGTTCAAAAGCACAGCTTTATTATGTTCTCAAATTGAGTTACATACAACAGTGACTCTCACAACGAGGATTTTGTTTGTTTCCACTCACTGTGTTGTATTTACATTAAACCCTTAAGTGCTCTGAGTCACACCCTCTTCCTGAGAATTTGGGCGCTCACTTCAAGCTCTGGGACAGTGTTTCTCCCTGTGGATGGTTCATCACCTTCCCCTTTTCGTCCGTAGTATGGAAAAGGCCCCTGTTTTTTGAATTAGCTCTCTCCTGTCTGGAACCCCCACACTCTGCATTCTTAGAATCCCTCCGTGTTGAAATCTCCAGGCCAAGAAACCTCCAACCTTCAACAGTTACGGCCTCCAGAAACCTTCGGACTCCCCTGCAGCTTATTGTTCGATGTTTTGGGTAATGTGGCTGCCGTGTGGACCAAAACATAGCCATTTTCTGGGCAATTCTATTTCTTACCGTTTTCGTCTTCTTGCCCCTTTTGAGACCAGACATGACACTTGATCCATTTTGTATCACACCTCATTTTGGGAGCTTTTTGGTCCCACAAAAGCTTAGCAGTGTATGCAATGGAATTTTGGTTCCTCCATTATTCTCTCCAAGTCTTCTTCTACATCTCGCGTGAGAGCTTGTTTTCAGCCAATGCCACTCGATTTTCTATTCTAACTTGCCAACGCAAAGGGAGTTTTGTCTCTCTTTGTGTGCCTTGATAAAGTATGTTTGATGGCCTTTGGCCAAGTTATACTAATTTTCTTTTGGGGAAAGAGTGCATCCCTATCCCATAGACAAGGACTTAAAAGCATAACTTCACAGGGATCAAGTGGCACTATATCGCTTTCTACCTCATCGACAAAACCAGCGTTGATAGAAATCTTGAATTTACAATGCATTGTGATCCTCATAATCGAATTCTTCTCCACCCAGCGCAACGAACGTTGTTGTGGACACTCGACACTCATATGTTGCGAATCCAGTTCATCAACCAAATAAGTGGAAATTAAATTGCATTGAGGACGACCATAAAAAGATCATTTCCCTTCTTTTTGTTCACTTAAATGTTGATTCAGGGAAGTGCAATCTTTTCTCTACTTTCCCTTGGTTGTTGTGGTGTGGTGCAGACTAGGCTCTCATCCACATCAAAGCTTCCTTCTATTTCTATGCCTTCTATCCTGGTAGCTGTCCTTACTCCTTTATTGGAGTTGTACCATTTTGGATGCAATTCTGAGTGAAGCATTCAACACTTTTCATCCATATGTCCATCTACATCATAGTGTTTGTAGTGCTTCTTGGGATCTTTACCCTTCTGCACATTCACTGCTATTTTATTGCCTTTGTTTTTGGCAACCAATTTCCATTTCTTTTGTTTCTCTATTGTTGTCACTAGGGAAATTTAAAGAGCTTTCTTGCTTGCTTCATCTATGCTTTTCATGTTTAAAAGTTGTTGCATTTGAATATGACCATGCAGTGTTGGGTCCAAGGTACTTCACTACGACCCCTGGTTCCTCTAATGAAATATCCAACAGTATGGCTTGCTTCCTAAACTTGAAGGAATATTCTTGGCACTTTGTCTGCACTCTTGCCAATATCACTGCCATTTCATGTGCTTATCCTCTTTGTACCCTATGAGATAGCACTGTGTCTTAATCAACTCCTTGAAGTGTTTCCATTTAGTCACCGATAGTTTCTTTCCCAACCACAGGACGTCAATGTAAACCTCTCACCATGTCAAGACATGGCTGCACATTTTCAAACAGGGAAAGGATTTTTCTGTTCCTCTTTTACTTTGTGCACGCTGAAGTACACCTCAAGTTGTTTCAGCCATCCATTGAGTTTTTCAGTTTAAATCGTTCTGTCATAACGTAATATCTCCACTTTGGACTCGATTTTAAACAGAGAATGTGGAACTTCCTTATGGGAAACCACTTCTTCCTTGAAGTTTTTGTTGCTATCCTCCCCTTCTTCCTCCTGCTGGTACAAAAACCCAGGCCTCTTGGCAAGGATTTCTACCAAAATATCAAGAGGTTAGCTAGCTATATCTGCAACTGTGGTGTCCAATCTTGTTAAGCTGACTCCAATAGTGTCATTACCACGTTCTTCATGATGTTCTTCCATGGCTGCAATCTGAGCTTTTACTAGAGCTTTTCACCCTTTGCTCTCGATTTCAGAGTCTAATGGATGGATCAATCCACCTTTCTTTCTTTCTTTTGTTTGGGTTCGCATAAACCTGAAACAAGATTCAACCCAAAGACAAGGAACCTGCTCTAATACCAAATTTTGATCTATAATCTGTTACTGGACAATAGATGGATCTCCACAACAGATTAAAAGAGAATTCACTGGCGTGTTTTAAAAAATATTATCGTTGTTACCCATTTACATGCCCAGAAATTCACATCCTATTTTACTGTTAAAAGTCTTCAATGGCGGGATACTGGACAAGCATGGACCACAAATAAAAACTGCAGAACACCATGCCTCTTTCTACCGCCCGTATACTTATACCTAGAAATCGAAATTCTATGATCTCATTAAACAGAAATTCACATGTGATATGGAACTTGAGCACAACAATGACAGGTAAAAAACAGAGTACCACCTGCATTTACCTTGGAGAACCCCATAATTGGGGCAAACTCCAGCTTTCAACAACACAACTTATGTTCTTGAATCCAGTTACACACAACAGTGACACTCTCACCAAGTATTTTGTGTGTTTCCACCGACCCTGCTACATTTACAGTGAACTCTTATCTGCTCAGAGTCGCACTCCCTTGTGGAGAATTTGTGCGCTCAATTTAAGCTCTGTTGCTCCCTGCTGAGTTTGGAACCCCATGCTCTGTGTTCTTAGAATCCCTCCATCCCTCCATGCTGGAGTCCCCATGCCAAGAAACCTCCAACTCCGTTCAATAGCTAGGGCCTCTAGAGACCTTCGGATTACCCTGCTGCTGATTGGTCCACGTTTTGTCTGAGGTAGTTGCCATGTTGGCCAAACATAGTCATTTCCCAGCTATTCTATATTTCTCCTTTTCGTGTTTCTTGTCCCTTTTGAGATCGGTCAATACTTGATCCATTACATATCAGCCACTATCAAGAGGAGTCTGCAATGTTGAGGGTAAGGTCTATGAGCAATGGCGAAGGTGCCAAATGTGAATATGACAATAATGTATTCAAGAGAATTTAAGACCTATGAAAGGTTATTCGAGAAACAAAATGAGGGAAATAATGTACGCTTAGGGTTTAGACATCCAAATAAATAAGCTCAAGGTTGTTGGGCCTAAGCTAATCAACGGGCAATGAGTTAGCCTAGTGCATGTGACCTATATAATTCTATAGGGCAATGAAATGACTGTGTAGTGAATCTACCATCAAGCATATGTGAGAACCTTCCATTGACTGTGTAGTGAATCTACCATCAAGTATATGTGAGAACCTTTCATGGAAATGGTTAGTGATAAAGTTACACGTTCTTTTATGAAATAGTACAAACTATAATTAATTAATTTTGTGATACAACACACAACTAACATACCATGCTATCATTGTGATAGTGTTCAAGAAGAATCCATTATGAGAATCATTAGCACTAGTTTGAATAAAGATAATATATGGATTAGATTAGGTCGATGGAACACTAGACTCCTAGCAATACATTTTCTTTTTGATGGTGAGTTTGAAATTACCATTGCTCCAAGTATGCTCTTCCCCATTATGGGACTATTACAATGCATTGTTGTAACCTAATCTTGGACATAATATGTCCAATTACCAACCTTCTTACAATGCATAGTGATGTGAAATGACACATTTAGAATAGAAATGCACTAATAGTCACAAATAATCTCTCTCTCCCAGTGCACAAAAGTAGTTTGCACAGTGATAGGGCAATATTTCTATTCCTTAAACATATTACATGTACATAATTCAACATGTGCCTGGATGCTTTACTCTAGGCTATGCCATTGACTCATAACACTATACTAAGTCCTATACAAAATTGGCCAACCTATCTTTAATAGTTGTCGTCATATTTATTCTCAACTAACTATTTGTTGAGATCCTCTTGTGACCCTTCATCTTCCTCCATCTCACTTCAACTTCCTTTTTTAACTCTTCAAGTTACTCTCGTGCCTGAAATTCGTGCTTGCTAGCTCCTCTTCCATCTTGTGAACTTTCACCTTCCCTTGTGAGCTCATTGTGATGGGTGCTTTCTGCGACACTTACCATGCACACTTCTTGGTGTGATCTAGTTGTTGGCATCATCTCATGCAAGTTATCGTGTCATGGGATTTTCTCCTCTATGCCTACATTGTGCCTTGTGTTATTCTCTTCTTGTCTTCGCACTTCAACTTCTATCACACCTATCTCTTGTTGCACTTTCCAAGAACACCATTATATTTTGGCAAGTTCCTAGATGCTCCATATCAACTTCCCCTTGTGATTATACTAAAGCACATCCTCATGTTAATCCTTCATCCTTGACTTGTCCTACCATTTCCTTCCTCTTTAGAAGTTTTTGATACTCTATTTCAAGGACCCATGCACTATTTGCATTCAACATGTTTCTTCACTTAACCAAATACTATTTGTATTCAACGCCTTGCATCCTAATTACTTCTTATCTAGTGCCTTCTCTATTTCATTTGGTTTCTTCCTTGGCATTTCTCTGCACCAATATGCCTTTGTTCCTTTTGTTTTACCTCCATCATCTTTGTATGCGATACAGTATCCTAATTTCTTGTATTTGTACAAATCTATGATATTAAATATGTGTGAAATATTGAACTACTTTGGCAACTCGACCTTGTATGCATTGACATCGACCTTATTCTTAATTTTGCAAAATATGATCTTTGTCATGTTCAATTTGTTGTATGTACCTTTGGATAGTACTATTTTCTCAAATGCACCGTAACCATGTCACCATCTACAAGTGACTTAAATCTTCTTTGCGCATCATCACGTTCTTTATACTTTACATTTTTCTCCTTCAATCTATGATGGACTTTCCCATACAACCATTCTATCTACTTCACAAATGCCTCTACATCATCACTTCTCTACATTAGTAAGTCAACCAAGTTTACAAATCCTCTAAGATTCCTTCCAGACATGATCTTGAAAGACAAATTTCTTATTAGCCTATTCACAAAGCTATTATAAGTGAACTATGCCTCTATCAAAACTTAATTCCATTGTTTTGACTTATATCCAACTAAACATCTCAATAGATTTCTAAGACCTTGGTTCACAACTTTTGTTTATCCATCTAGTTGAGGGTGATATGTTGCAATGTACTCCAACTTTGGTGACACTTTCTTCCACAATGTTCTCCAAAAAGACTAAGAAACTTTGTATATCTATTTGATGTAATTGTTTTTTCCAATTCATACAATCACACCACCTCCTTGAAGAAAATCTCTTGTAATATGTCTCATAATTGGTCTTCTTACAAGGAAAGAAATGTGTCATCCTCGATAACCTATCAACCACCATAAACATTGCATCAAATCCTTGTCCTGTTTTCAATAGTCCAAGAATAAAATCCATGGAAATATCCTCCTAAGGCATATTCAAAATTGACAATAGTATGTATGATTTGGTGTTTTGACTCGCTTCTTTCATGATTTAACAAACTATGCCCTTTGGCTCCATTCTTCATACTTAGCCAATAATATCTCCCCTCCATTTAGCCCGATGGGCTAGCTCAAGTGGTTAAGTGCCTTGAGCTTCATGTAAGGGTTTCTAGGGTCGATTCCTTGAACTGACTACCTCTGTTGTGTGCCTCATTCGATGCCTCTACTAGGTTAGGTGTCATAATTAGTTCAAACCATTTTTCACTAGGTATCATCTACAAACATGAGGAAGTGCTAGATAGTTTCCCCATGATGGTTTCCTTGGAAAAATAATATCTCTCCTCCAACAATATCTATATTTTATTGTGCCCAAACTAACCTCTTAAGCCACCATTGTGAAACTCATCAAAGATTCTATTAAGCATCACTACTTCCCTCCAAACAAGTATCCAACCTAGATGAGGTACTCCAATTATGTGTTTGTCCTTGATCTATTCAAAACCATTTGTTTCATTCTTCATTGTTGCCAACATAGGCACTCTCCTTCTTGGTGCATTAGTGGCCTTATTCCCCTTCCTAAACTTATGCATAAACATGAAAGTGTATCTCTACAAAAATTCCATCCATCTTACATGTCTTTGATTTAGCCTTTCATGGTTGTTAATAAAATTAAGTGCCCAATGATCCATGTATATAATGAACTCCTTTGACAACATATAATTCCTGCGATTCTTGAGCAATTGCATAATTGTGTAAAACTTAAGATCATGAGTAGAATATTTGTGTTACACTTCATTCAATTTCTCATTGAAGAATGCCATCAATCTCCCCCCTGACTCAATGTCATACCAATATCCACCATGCTTGCATCACAATCCACCTAAACAATGTTGAAATCAGAGAATACCAACGTAGTTGGCTCTATTATCCTTTGCTTCAACATATTAAAATGTTGTTGCATTGTTGTATTCCACTAGAATCCTTGTGCTTTCAAACCCTTAGCCATTGACAATCGCATCCCATTGAACCCTCTAATTGAGGTTCACAATTCCATGAAAATGCCTCACCTTGATGACATTGGGAGGCATTTTCCATTCCAAAATCGCCTTTTCCTTTTCACTAAGTCACAATCCATTCCAAAATTGTCTTCATTCTTTGGTGCCATGCACAATTTGTCCTTGGAAACAACAAACCTTATGCCAACTCTTGATTGAAGAACTCACTTTCTTTTAAGTGAACATGCAACTAGTCCATCAATGCTTCAAACCTGAGTCTCACATATGCTTTTCTCTACTCTTACTAAAAATTAATATACCATCCAAATAAATTAATACAAACTTTCCAATATATGGTTGCAATGCCCTATTATCAATTGCATGAATGTACTTGGACCATTGGTTAATCCAAATAACATAACATTATCTTACTTCAACATGTTAATGTAAATGTGTAATTTTGACTAAATAATATCTTAGTATTCATTATTGTAGTGATTAGAAGATCACCCTTCCCAATGGTCCCCACATTTGAAGTTGCCACTAGTTAATTTCACAAGGACTTAATTTTTACATAAAGAGATATTTCATTTATTATTTGAACAACAAGGCTACCTGTCAAACTTCATGTCTTGAGTTTTTATGCTATCTTGTATAGGACTTTACTCTTGATCCTCGTGGCTATCTTTTGACTTCATCGAGATAGAAGACAAGGGGACTAAGTCTCCCAACTCTCATCGTTTGCTCAAGGATCACTAGTATATATCATTTTCTTCATATTTTTTTTAAAGGAATGTAGAGTCTTGTCATGGTGTCCACTATTCAACACTCAGATGGCCCTATAGCTGTTGGAATCTGGTAGATGAAAATTTTTTCAAATGATTATTTTTTTTTTTCAAATTGCAATTTTGAGCATCTTGGTAGATTCAAAACCCCCAAATTAATCTAACACTATAATTTGCAATTGCTGAAATTGCAGTTTTACATCCAACTAAGAATTCCGATCATATTTTTTATTAGATTAGGGAAAAAAAACACTGGAAAAAAAAAAGATGATTTGAGTGTTCTTTATCCCACACCCCTTGGGAGTATTCTAAGAGAAGCATTTGAAGAGGTCATCTCCATCCAAAGGGATTCCACCTCAAAAATAATACCCAAATATTGTTGTTGTGATATGTTCTGAGCCCTAGCTCACTCAAGACACCTTGCATATTAGTTTGGCATCTACTAGCTAACTTCATGAGTTGTGAGAACTACACATTTTTTCCGTGACACAATTATGTGAAGGTTACTATATTGTTGTTGTGTATGCACATTGGAAAACCTATGGCCTTACCCTTTTTCCCTGTTGATTTTCTATAATGGTTTTTCATTTAAAGAGGCTACATTATACATTTCAATTTGTGGTTACAGGGAGTCATGTCAATTTCTCCAAAGTCATGTGTACATGTAGTTACGCATTGTTTTTTTAACTGATCTATTTCATATTTGTTCAGATCGACCACATCCCATGGTTTAGATTTATAACACTAGTAAATTACTTTGAAACTATACGATTTCAATAGATTGACTATTACCTTGATTGACTCAAGGACTTACAATTGTAACTAGAGGAATGCAATTGTACCTTCAAGAAAAGGGATATTCAATTGAACCATATTGTTCTTTGCAACCTTGTAATTTCCTACGAGGTATTATTTTCCAATTATTTTTCCATGGAAAGTTTGCTTGGTAGTTAAGTTACTAATCCAAATTTGTATAGCTTTGGTAATGCCTTGATTGAGTAGAAGTTAGAGCATCTTTGTTAGCTTTGACCCATGCAAAAGCATGGAAAACCTTTAAGAAGCAAAATAGTAATCCCAAAAGAGATTTTTTTTTTAAGATCTCGAGGAATCATGAACTGGCTAGGATTTCTTGGGTGAGACGTAGGTGTTGGAATATT
>JASDQU011177106.1:13176-26577 GCA_032191745.1 Picea mariana
GGGGGGTTGAATCAATATTGAGCACTTTTTACCATTCTCAACCACAACATGTAAACATTAATATATCAACCATTTATCACTTTATGATTGCATTCAAGATATCATAAACTTATAACCACAAATACATAGTACACAAGAATTTTAAATGGAAACCCAAATGGGAGAAAACCACATAACGTTTTTCATATATCATGTCAAAAATTACATTCATAGGAAGCACTAACTTCCAACATTCTCCATCACAAACTGGAAGGATGCTCCAACCCCCTGTTTATAGGCTCCAACCTTAAGGAAGATACAAATCCCTAGATTCTCCAGCTCCAACTCCTTAGATTCTCCAGCTCCAACCCACTGATTTACAGGCTCCAACCTTAAGGAATCTCCAAATCCCTGTATTCTCCAATACCAATTGGAAGGAGGCTCCACCCCCTTAGTTTACAGGCTCCAAACTGAAGGAAGAAATGACTCCCTAGAGTTTCCAGCTCCAACTGGAACGAGGCTACAACCCCCTTTCCTTGCCCATCCCTTCCTCCATGAAATATAAATGGAGACTCAACTTGTCATAGAAAATGTCATTGATAATCAACCTATCACTATCACTGTCACTGATAATCAACCTGTCATTGTCACTATCACTGATACAGATACATCATCATCAAAGCTAATACAACCCCAATAACTTATGCCAAGATCTCCAAGAGAGCCACATATACACAATACACATAAATTTTACGTGGAAACCCAAATGGGAGAAAACCACATAACATTTTTTTTATATCATGTAAATAATTACATTCATAGGAAACACCAAATTCCAAGATTCTCCAGCACCAACTAGAAGGGGGCTCCAACCCCCTATTTATAGGCTCCAACCTAAAGGAAGTTACAACTCCCTAGATTCTCCAGCTCCAACTAGAAGGAGGATCCAACTCCCTGATTTACAGGCTCCAACCTTAAGGAAGCTCCAACTCCCTATATTCTCCAACACCAACTGGAATAAGACTCCTACCCCCTAGTTTACATGCTCCAACTTAAAGTAATCTACAACTCCCTAGATTCTCCAGCTCCAATTGGAAAGAGGCTACAACCCCCTTTCATTGCCCCTTCCTTCCTCCATGGAATATAAATGGAGACTCAACATATCATTGAAACTTTCACTGATAATCAACCTATCACTATCACTGATAATAAACTTGTCACTATCACTATCACTAATACTCAACCTGTCACTTTCATTGTCACTGATATATTGTCACTGATACAGATACATTATCATCATCAAAGATGATACAACCCCAATAACTTATGCCAAGATCTCCAAGAATATCCTCCAAATCATGTGATCAAAATCACTATGATATACATCAAACCATGTGCCAAGATATGCCTCAAACATGTGCCAAATCATCCATGATATGCCTCAAAGTATATACCATAACATCCAAGATATGTCTCAAACATGTGCCAAAACATCCATGATACATCATCATCATCAAAACTATATCCACCATAAATACATCATCATCATCAAAACAAGATCAACATCATCAACCTGGGTCCACTTAGAAATTGGGTCCACATAAAGATCCTAGTTCCACATGGGTACACATATAAACCCCAACATCACTTCTTAAATTTATCTTGAACGCTTGTTTGAGACTAATTTTTGGATTAGTCACAAACCCTAACTTCTGAAAATTATAAATCCATACCTATAATGAATAAAGGTATGAAACTTGTACCCAATATTATTTGATATCTTCTCCAAAATTCCTCCAAGTTTCGTTCCTTGATTCGTAACTTAAAAGGAGATATAGCGAAAATGGAAAACCTTCCTGAATTTTGGCCTATTCCAGAGAGAGAACTTGTACAACATGCCATATGCTCAATATTTGATATATGATTCTAAAAAATCACACAAAGAATACTACATATTGTACTCTTTTCAATGAAATTGGTTTCACATAATTTGGATCCTCTATGAAGAAGTTATGACTATTTTACCCGGAACACATATTTGAGACTAGTTACAGGACTAGTAAAAAATCCTATCTCCCACAAAGCGTATATCCAAAAGTACAATGAACCAGAAGCTGAAATTCATACCATAGGTACCTTGATTTTTGAATCATTCTAGAAAAAAAGTTATAGCGAAAATGGTAAGATGACCTTTAAAAAAAATACCTTAGAAAACATCATCACAATACTTCATTTTCCCTTGGAATTTCACCCTTCTTTACTTCATCTTCCCTATGAAATTCACTACCAAGATTGTGCTAAGAGATCACAAGATAGAATGAAGAAAATGAGAGGTTCTTAATGTATATTTATACTTTTCCAAGTACTTCTTTTACTTGACTTCAGAGCCAAATTGTGACTTCTTTGACCATACTTCAGGGCTTTCATCTTTAAGAGGGCATAACTTCTCAACCGTGAGGAACCACGTGGCGTGCCACCTACCGTTGGAAACAACATGATGAATATTATCAATATATGGAGGTTTTGTATGCAATTACAATTTCCTTCATATTTATTTTCTCCAATCAACTTTGGGCTTCATGACCAGACCTTCGGGGCTTCCTAACCACTTAGCCACCATATTTACAGGGCTTCTTGTAGACTTCGGGGCTTCTTAAACATATTTTGATGGCTTCTTGTAGACTTTTTCAAAAATATTCCAATGAGGGCCATGCTTAAAGCTACTCCATAAGTGGACCACTTTGGAGACTTCTAGAATTCTTCTAGGGTTGACATCACCGATTACTTCTAGGGGATTCTGGGGCTTTTAGACTTCTTCTAGAGTTGACATAAATGAAAACCAACTTTCCAACAATCTCCCCCTTTTGAATTGATGGCAACACTCATACTCTCCCTGTGACCATTTCTCCCCCTGTCTTCACGCGCTTTGATTTTTCTCTCCCCCTTTGACATCAATAGCAAAGGGTAATTCCTTTTGACAATATACCTTATTTTAACAATATCTCTCTCCCTTTCTTCATGCTTCTGATCTTTCTCTCCTACTTTTTTTATTTCTCTCTCCCTTTGACATTAAGGGTAACTCCCTCTGATGATTTCTCTCCCCCTATTTTCTTCTGCAATATGTTATGTAGATCAATGTGGGGATTCTTGTATATTCTTTCTTTCCTCTCTTCTGGTAATTATTGTCCATTGGTGCTTCCTGTTATTATAATACATTGGCATATATTAAAAGCATTCATATCAATTTTTCTTCATCACTTGACTTCATTTCTACATGGCTACTCATGTCTTCACTGAGTTGACATCAATGACATAATCATTCAACAATATAACTCTTCTTGATGGTTTATCCCCCCCTATATTTATGTGCCTCTTAGGACTTGCCTTCCTGTGATTGGTTGCTTCCACCCGTCAATATGATTCTTTTCTGAGACATATGCTTTAATGAACATTCCTCTTGATGACAATTCCAACAAGTCTTTCTGCAATTCCTCTTGAGCTCTTTCTTTCATCCACTGCCATGCATCTTCTCTAGATCATGTCAAGTATTTTCTTCTATACCTGCCACATATCTCATGAATTCATCTATGTCCATATGTCACGAAACTATCCACGACTCTACTACTCAACTACACATGATTCTAACCCATTTGTCACTTTACTATTCTGAATACTTCTTTGAATCTGCTGCAACTGATCACTACATATTCCTTCTTCTCAAGATGAATGAAATATGTCCACTAGTCTTCTCAATCTGCAAATCAAATACTACATGTATGCAAGAAGAACACATTCTCAAATCTGTACTGAATGTATCCCTACTTGAATAATGTTGGGTATGTGTTATAGTCTTTGCATGTGTGTGTGTGGGGGCGTCAGATTCGAAAACTGTGCTTGACGATCCCTCTAGTAGTGTTCTTTGTGTCGTGTGCACCGGTGCTTCCTAGGGGGCTCCTAGGGGGGGGGCAGGTATGGCTCCCCTTGGTTACGTGTAACGTTCGAGGCAACGCCCTGAAATTTTTTTTTGCACGGTTTTTTCTATTTTTAGCGGTTTTCTAAATTAATCTCGGATTAATGGATTAGGGTTTTGGTATCTACGGAATACCTAAAAACATTGTATATATTGTATGGTGAATGGTGAAATTAATACAATAAACATTTGACAGGTTTTCTCCCAGTTAAGGGTTTCCAGTATAAATCTATGTGTACTATGTGTATGAGCCATTGATTAATTTCTGTTTTGCTTAAGAATCTATATGCATTTCTTTACTTCACAAGTTTAAAACTTACAAATACATGTTTGGAATCCTCTATACAATCATGAATCTATGCCTCAAAAGTGTGCCAATGATATCCTTCGTAATTTCCAGTTGACTTCTTCGTACCTGCATGGAGATGTGTTATGAAAAATTGCTTCTTAATCAACCAATGTGTCATGAGACATTATGTACTTTTGCCATTAGGTCATTTTAAATATTCCTTCCCAAAATCTGTAAAAAAACACTTCATATTGCTCGAAAGATAGTTCTCTAATCCGTAACTGCTTCTTAGACTCCCCCTCTTCAACATTCACATTTACTAGGGGTCTCCAAGCGAGATGGCTTAGAATAGTATATAAGATTGCTTTGTTGCGGGATCATTCTTCTGAGTTATGACATCTTCCTCTTTCCTATAGATTCATCATGATGTTCCACATCTGCAAATCACGTGAGTATGATCTCTGGGAGCTCTTCATTCACCTACTCTTCTTGATTTGTTTTCTTCTCCAAACATTTTTGTACCTGATATAAATGTTTTCCTTCATGGAAGACTTCATCATGCTTCTACACTCACGAGCTATGTGTCCATATTTGTGGCACTTGTAACATTCAATGTTGTAGTTTCCTGTATAAACATCTTTTTCTTGAACGTTTCTTCCATACTCTTTGCAATCTACAACTTTATGTCTAAAGTTATGAAAAGTGAAACAATAACCATAAGAGAAACTTTGATACTTGGAAGTAAATGATCCTCTTTTTAATGCAGTCCTTCTAAATTCATGCCTTAGCTGATTGTAATCTCCTCCTCTGTTGTTTCCTTCACAATGATTGAAGCTTCTTTGATTCTTGGAGGTAGACGATCTTCTTGTAGATATACCTCTTCTACATCCATTCCTTCTTGACTCTTGTTGATCATGATCCCTTCCTTTGAGAATGTTTGCATAATTCTTTGCCTTCTATTCATTCTTCTTTTCTGGCAACCTGGAACACTTCTCTTCATCTTTCTTTACTAGTGGTATGGAGCTTCCTCTTTATTCAACGCTCTTGTTGATATTAGCATTTGCATATTCTTTGCATGAGGCCTCGCCAATGTATCCAAAACCTACTTTATCATATGGCGACCTTTGACAACTGAGAATGTCTTTTAGTACTTGAGAGCTATTCAAGTTCTTGTTGAGCTTGTCAACTTCAACCCTCAATGAGATGAATTTTTCTTCAAGCTTCTCACAATATTCTTCTTTCTTCATCATATGGATCTTAATTACTTCTTCCGTTCTCTTTGTTTCTTCAAGTTGGATTTTCAAGGATATGATTTCTTATTCAAGTATTCTTTCTTGTTGACTAAATTCTGCTTCAAGTTTGTTTAAGTCCTTGGATCTTTCCTTAAGACGACTTGTCAAAATTTATTCTCTCTTCTCTGCTTCCTTTCTTAGTGATACTATTTCAGCTTCCAAACACTGCTTTTCTTCCAGCTGATTTTTGAGTGTTTCTTCAATCACTTTGGCTTCTTCTAGTTGAACCTTTAGCTTGATCAATTCTTTCTTGAGGGAATTGTTTTCCTTCCTTTCTCATTTTATCTCACTTAAGGCATTGATTAGTTCTGCTTCAAGATCTACTTCACTTTCTTCTTCATAATATTCTTTTGGATGTGTCTGATCTAGCGAGCTTCCTTCTTCTTGTTCTGTCTCAACATCTTCTTTTTCTTGATCAACATGCCCTAAATATATGATAAGAGGAGATTCCTTATAGTAAATATTATGTAGCTTATCCTAAATATCTTTGGCTGATGAAAATTTTCCCACGTTGACTTTTACCAAATCAGGTAATCCATCTAGGATGACATCCATTGCTATTTTTTTGTTCCCTTTTAATTCCTTCTTGGTTGTAGTCTTCAGAGGTACCTGTAACAACCGAGTACCAAACATCATACCCCTATTCATGTAAAACTACTTTCATCCTATGGCTCCATATCTCATATTCTTGACCATGAAACACTAGTGTTCCATTAGCCACGCACTCCATGATCTACCTTTGTTACACATCATTTTCATCACCCCTATGACTATTAATGATGTAAACCTATCCTTTGTCTTTAGAAGGATCAATTGCCTCAATCCTTGAAGAAGAATGAATATGAATTTTCCCAGAGAGATGAAATTATACTTTTCCTTTGTAAAAAACCTTAGAAAAAAGGATTGTCGCACCTTTGTTAGTGTTAAGGGTGCGACGATCTAGGATCATCGCAAGTTGCACCATAGTGGCCTGTGATGTCATCGCAGTTTTCTCAGTGTTAAGGGTGCGACGATTTTCGTACGTGGGAAAAAGGGAATTTTCTCAATTCTTCTAGAAGGATAAGCTTATGTGGTGAGGTGGCCTCCGATCGCTTTGGATCTTACTCGCTTTTCTGATTTAGTGGGATAATCCTAACCTCCTCACCCTATCCTCTTCAACTTATAAAAAGAGAGGAGCTCTCATGGGGAAAGTTAGTTGGAGAGCTTGGGAAATTTAGCTTGGAAAAGTTGGAATGTTCTTGAGTTTTGTAGCTTGGAGTTTTTGGAGCTTGTATGTTGGCTTTGAGCTTTGTTTTGTCAAGATAGATTGTTGATCTCAAAATCTGTGAAGCAATAAGTGTGTGGGAGGAAGGGAACTATTGGAACAAACCTTACAACATCAAGGCATTGGTTGTATTTTCCTTTTCATATCTTTAATACAGTGATATATTTCTTTCCCATAAAATTGGTCTTATTTTATTGTATGACTCCTTGATCACATACATAGGTTTTGTTGAGTATACGTTGTTTCTTTCACTTCGTTGGCTTGTGTATTTTTATAGGTTCAACATCCCATAAGCCTTGGAACGGAGAGAGGATGACACTAGCGAGGACAAATGACATTTAAAAGGCATGTCATTTATCTCTTGTTAGTTAGTATGTTTGATAATTAAAACTTAGGGAAAGTTTTATATTCTGTCTTGTTTTGTTCTAGTTTCGGGGTGAAATTAGGGAGATTAGTTTGTGGCCGTACTTATCGATTAGTTCAATAACAACCTTCCAGTGGTCAGAATATTTCTGAAGGACCCACTTTTATACCAATTGTTGGAATATTCACCAATACTGAGAGGTGGGGTGAATCAATATTGAGCACTTTTTACCATTTTCAACCACAACATATAAACATTAAGTTATAAACAATTTATCACTTTATGATTGAATTGAAGATATCATAAATATATAACCACATATACACACATATACACAATACACACGAATTTTACGTAGAAACCCAAAAGGGAGAAAACCACATAATGCTTTTTTTATATCATGTAAATAATTACATTCACAGGAAACACCAAATTCCAAGATTCTCCAGCACCAACTAGAAGGAGGCTCCAACCTAAAGGAAGTTACAACTCCCTATATTATCCAACTCCAACTAGAAGGAGGATCCAACCCCCTAATTTATAGGCTCCAACCTTAAGGAAGCTCCAACTCCCTATATTCTCCAACACCAACTGGAAGAAGGCTCCAACCCCCTAGTTTACATGATCCAACATAAAGAAAGCTACAACTCCCTAGATTCTCCAGCTCCAACTGGAAAGAGGCTACAACCCCCTTTCATTGCCCCTTCCTTCATCCCTGAAATATAAATGGAGACTCAACCTGTCACTGAAACTGTCACTGATAATCAACCTATCACTGTCACTGATAATAAACTTGTCACTATCACTATCACTAATACTCAACCTGTCACTTTCATTGTCACTGATACAAATGCATTATCATCATCAAAGTTGATACAACCCCAATAACTTATGCCAAGATCTCCAAGAATATCCCCCAAATCATGTGATAAAAATCGCTATGATATACATAAAACCATGTGCCAAGATATGCCTCAAACATGTGCCAAATCATCCATGATATGCCTCAAAGTATATACCATAACATCCAAGATATGTCTCAAACATGTGCCAAAACATCCATGATACATCATCATAATCAAAACTATATCCACAATAACCGATACATGATCATCATCAAAACAATATCAACATCATCAACCTGGGTCCACTTAGAAACTAGGTCCACATAAATATCCTAGGTCCATATGAGTCCACATATAAACCCCAACATCACTTCTTAAATTTATCTTGAACACTTGTTTGAGACTAGTTTCTGGATTAATTACAAACCCTAACTTACAACAAGTATATATACATACCTATAATGAATAAAGGTATGAAACTTTTACCCAATATTCTTTTATATTTTCTCTAAAATTCCTCCAAGTTTTGCTCCTTGATTCGCCACTGAAAAGAAAATATAGTGAAAATGACAGACCTTCCTGAATTTTGTCCTATTCTGGAGAGAAAACTTGTACAACATGCCACGCGCTCAATATTTGATATCTGATTCTTAAAATCACACATAATACTACAGACTTTAGTCTTTCTAATGCAATTGGTCTCGTGTAATTTGGATCCTCTGTGAATAAGTTATGACTATTTTACCCGAAACACCTATTTGAGACTAGTTACATGACTAGTCAAAAACCATATCTTACACATAGTGTATCTCTAAAAGTACAACGATCTAGAAGCTAAAATTCATACCACAAGTACATTGATTCCTGAATCATTCTAGAAAACAATTTATAGCAAAAATGGTAAGATGACCTTTAAAAAACATACCTTAGAACACATCATCACAAGATTTCATCCTCCCTTGGAATTTCGCCCTTCTTCACTTCATCTTCCCTTTGAATTCGCTGCTAAGATTTTGCTAAGAGATCACAAGATTGAATGATGAAAATGAGAGGTTCTTAATGTGTATTTGTACTTTTCCAAGTACCTCATTTATTTGACTTTAGGTCCAACTTGTAACTTCTTTGACCATACTTTGAGGCTTTCAACATTAAGAGGGCATAGCTTCTCAACCATGAGGAACCACGTGGCGAGCCACCTATCGTTGGAAATGACATGACTACGAATATCAATCTATGGAGTTTTTGTATGAAATTAGAATGTCCTTCATACTTTTTTTCTCCAATCAACTTCAGGCTTCATGACCACACCTTCGGGGCTTCTTAACCACTTAGCCATATTTCCAGGGCTTCTTGTAGACTTTGGAGATTCTTAACCACTTAGCCATATTTCCAGGGTTTCTTGTAGAATTTTTCAAAGCATCCTCTCATGAGGGCCATGCTTAAAGCTACTCCATAATGGGACCACTTTGGAGACTTCTTGAAATACACCCATCACTTCTAGAGGCTTCTAGACTTCTTCTAGGGTTGATATCACCCATTACTTCTAGGGGATTCTGGGGTTTCTAGAATTATTCTAGGGTTGACATCAATGACAACCAACTTTCCAACACTAGGTTCAAATCCAGTTTCCTGCCACTATAAAACTAAGGTTAGATTTCAACAACCTAAAAGCTAACACCTAGCAAAAAACTTATGACTCAACCTACTAAGGTCGAGACATCTTGAAACACTCCAAGGGGCATCTCTATCTTGGGGGAACCTATCATTCCAACCAATCCATAATATACCACATGTCTCATTGGGGACTTGAATATAGGTGGGGAGAGTGTGAAACTTACCTCCATACCATTCTGAAAATAATTCTTAGCCCCAAGCACATTGAAATTAGTAGGGAAAGAACAATCCAAAATAAAATCTTGTGGGTATTGTGGCAAATTAAAGGTTCCTAAAGATAAGTGTCATAAGTAGTTTGTAGAGCTTAAGAAGTTACTCAAGGATATTTTTGTGTCCAATCAACTACAATATTATTCTTGAAATGATGGTAATCCTTATTGTGCAACTACTTATAAAACCTTACATGTTCAAACCTCTTCTGGTGATTGGATTGTATATTTTTTTGCATTCATAAAAATAAACATATGTCTTAGGGATGCTTCATTATTTTCCACAGTGGTAGAAAAAGAAGAAATCTATAAAGAAATCTTGTGGGTATTATGGAAAACTAAAGAATCCTAAATATAAGTGTCATAAGTAGTTGGCGATGCTTTAGAAGTAACTCAAGGATATTTTTGTGTCTAATCGACTTCAAAATTATTCCCAAAATGACGATAATCCTTTTTGTGTAGCTACTTATAAAGCCTTACATCTTCATACCTCTGATAGGGATTCAACTGTATATTTTGGTTTCACTCATCATATGTGTAGGGATGCTTCATTATTTTCTATAGAAGTAGGGACATAAGAAACTAAGAAATAAATCTTGTGGATATTGTCACAAACTAAAGCATCCTAAAGATATGTTTCATAAGTAGTTGAAGGAGGTTAAGAAGTAACTCAAGGAGATTTTTGTGTCCAATCCATTGCAAAATAGTTTTTGAAATGATGGTAATCATTTTTCTTGTAGATACTTCTAAAGCCTTATATGTTCATACATCTTTCACTGACTGGGTTGTAGATTTATGTTGCACTCATCATATGTCTAGGGGTGCTTCATTATTTTCTACCCTACATACTGAACACAATTGTGATGAGATAGTTTTTATTAGGGATGTAATTTCATTGTATGTTTGCAGTACCAACAATGTTAAGGTTGAAAATGGTGTCATAAAATATGTTTATCATGTACCCAATCTAACTATAAGATGCCTCAAACTAGTAACAAGGTTGAATTCTAGCCTAAACATTTTTTTATGAAAAACATTAAAAAACAAATTCAATGTTGTGGCTATTGGATATGTTTATGTTTACAAGAAAATCTATAAGTTCTCCAAGTTTACCACATTTGATTTTCTCCAGATAGTTTATGTCTTTGTTGTAAGATTATTGATGCTAGTCTATTGTGTCATGAAAGACTGGGCCACTTGTATTTTTTCATTTGCAGCTCATGAAATTTGTTGAAAATGGTTCATGTTTAAAATTTT
Organism: Picea mariana; assembly: GCA_032191745.1. Classification (NCBI taxonomy): domain Eukaryota; kingdom Viridiplantae; phylum Streptophyta; class Pinopsida; order Pinales; family Pinaceae; genus Picea; species Picea mariana. Next base: position 24,320 of record JASDQU011177106.1, read on the forward strand.
TGGGGCTCTAAAAGGTGATGTTTGTGAAGGATGTGATCTTGAAAAACACTACAAAGATAAGTTCAAGAAGGGAAAATCATGGCATGCTACAACTCCATTTCAAATTGTTCCAGTGGCTTTATGGTCCAGTGGACAAGGCCTCCCTTTTAGGTGAAAAGTATATTTTAACCTTTATTGATGATTTTTCTAGGCATATATGGGTTTTTTTCTTGAAACATGATAGTTCAAACATCTTGTTGAAAATCAATGTGGTGAAACTATTAAAACTCTCAGGTTTGATAAAGGTGATGAATATGTCAATAATTCCCTTGAGGATTTTTTTACCAACTCAAGAACTACATATGTATATTTGTTTGTTATAGTGAGTAATCCAAGGCATTTAACTTGCATGATTATTGATAATATTATCACTTGAAGGTTTTTTATCTTTGAAACGAAGTCCCCTTCCTCATATTTACCTCCTCTTGTAATTTTAGGTTCCACTGATGTTGTTTTTCCTATTGTTTTTTTGTTGCCTAAATCAAATACTTATGCTAATACTAATGATTGCACATCATCCTCAAGATGTTCCTAGTACATCTACATCTTTTCCTAATGAAGAGGTGCATAATCCCAAGAAGGTTTCAAAAACCCTTGAAGCAACAAATCCCAATGTTAATGATTCTTCAAATGCTTAGAAGACCCATAGTCAAAATAAGTGAGCCATTCTTCCTCTTATTTTTAGGTCTATGGCCACATGTGATCCTCAATATTAAGCAAATGCTAATAACAATCTAGAATGGGAAGTTGTGATGGCATATGATTATAATTACTTGATCATAAATCACACTTAGGAGTTGGTACCTCTTCCACTAGGAAACAATATTGTTGGATACAAATAGATCTATAAAACCAAGTTCTCTTTAGATGGTTGCATTAAGAATCATAAAGTTTGTTTGGTCACCTTCAAAAGAAAGAATAAACTACATTAAGACTTTTTCTCATGTTTCCAAGAAGGATTCCAATTAGATTGTATTATCAAATGCTTCTAGTTTTTAGTGGGAGATCACCAAATGGATGCAAATTTTTCTTTATTGAATGAAAATCTCCCCACATGTATTTATATGTGGTAATCATAATTTTTGTTGATATTTACCTTTCTAAACGTGTTTATATGTTGAACAAATCCTTTGATGGCTCAAAACAGAGGAAATTTGGTTTAAAAATGTGCCCCCCAACCCTAATACCAATTCCATGTCATACACTATTAGTCAATCAAAATGTTTTAAAATTCAAAAGAGATACAAGGTGATTTTTTATTATAGATTTTGGAGATTGGTGGTATTTTTTAATAATATAATTTGTTTATCCTAAGCATCAACTGACGAGAATTGTCTTAGATATTGAGAATGGAATTAATATGATAATAGATTTTCCGTTGTAATAAATGAAAGATAGTGTATTGAGGTGGTATTAATGAATTGACACTTTCATTACTAACATTAATTAATTCTATTTTTAATTTTGGAGCATTTTCAATTTATTTCAGAGTAGATCGCTAAGTGGTATAATATTTATATTTTTCATTTTAAATTATGTCTTTATTATTAAAAATATTTAATATTTTTTCTTTTTCTTTTTAAAGGCTTCATGTAATCCACAGGAATAATACTATGGGATACTAAAGGGCTACCAAAACCATGGGACACAAAAACCATGGGTGACTATTACCATGGGCCCAAAACCCACTTGTTTACTTAAAATAGATTTGACTCTTTTACCGAGTCAAATTTATCCTAACACACACACACACACACACACACACACACACACACACACACACATATATATATATATATCATAATTTTCCTTTAATCAAAATGAATTATGATGAGTTTTATCTCACACACAGGACCTGTAATTATATATTATTTTTTAATAATATTTGATAGTTTTTTTTTTTTTAACTTTACACCTTGAAAAGTTGGTTCAATAACTTATAAGATGGAACTGCCTATTTAATTTTCTTTCCTTATTTTAGGGAAAACACTACATCAAACTTCGTCTTCATAAATTGATATTAATATAAAATATATGTTTAAGGTGTAATGTCCCCCACCTCTTAGAGAGGTAATGAGGAGACTCAGTGGCCTGGGCACCCCCACTAGGTCATAGTCTCACACTAAAGGGGGGGGAAAGTCAAGAAGTTAAAAGTTATATTTTTAAGTTGACTTAAGAAAGGAAAAGGAAAGGAGTAAAAGATAACTCAACAGAAGAAT
>JASDQU011177107.1:7047-25545 GCA_032191745.1 Picea mariana
CATGTACCATATAACCAATAGTACCTCAAGGGCATATACTCAACCTCACATGACCATACATCAAGCAATAAAAAATATCCAACTTCAAACAACCATATAAAAATACATATTACTTTTGTATATGATTCTAATATACATGAAAACTGTCACACATGCTTGTAGACTCTCCTCAGCTTCTACATCATGATACAAACCTCATCCTTTAGATCTAACTTTGCCTCGCGGGACAAATCATGTTGTCTAGCAGGGCCTCGTGTGACAAGCCCTAAACAATCCATGGGGGTGCCTCATGGGACACTAGTAGTCTGAACTGTGGGGATCATCTAAATCAGGATTTTTCACAAAACCCTTGCTCTCCTCTACAATCACGAAATTTTTTCGTCACTCCTCCTTCGCTGCCTTATATTTTCACTACCTTAGATTTGTCAATAAAATTCCTACCAAAAAAATTTCACAAGATAGATATTCAATTTGTTCAATAGGTTCTAATGCGAGTCTCTTGTATCTTATTTATACTTCCCAAGTGCCTTCCTTTAGGGGAAATCTTGTAATTGTTTTACCCCTTTTCCTTCTTCTAGGGCTAACCCACATTCTTGTTGCAACTACTTTACCCATAATTAATAAACTCATAATTTATTTGTTACAACCACTTTACCCATAATTAACTTCTTGTTTCAACCACTTTGACTAGAAAACTTCTTGACGACTTTCTAGGGGCATCTAGAATAATTGACTTCTTGTTGACCTTCTAGGGGTTTCTAGATTATTCTTGAGGGTCCTCCAACTTTACAAAGTCATATCTCCTCAACTGTAAGGAGCCACGTGGTGTACCACCTATCACTGGAAATGGCATGATGCGTACTATCCTTCTATGATAGTCTTACTTGCAAGTACATTGACCTTCATGTCTTTATTCCTTGATCAATTGTGGGTTCCATGACCATACCTTCGGGGCTACCGAAATTTGCTACCAGACTTGCTTCAAGGGTTGACATCAATGAAAACCAACCCAATCTTTCAACACATCATGCTTCAAAAGTGTTCAACTTTATGTGAGTAGCCATAGATGACAAGGAAAAAATGTTTGTAAAGGGATTAAAATGTTAATCACTACGATAATTGAAATTTTATAATAAATTTTAACCAAAACTAAAACCTTCTTCGAGAATAAGTATACAACTTTCTCGGGTGGTATATTCCAACTTATAAATGAATTCCATATTACAAAAACATTAACTGAATGAAATGCAATTTATTTGGAAGGAAACTATGCACAAACCCAAGAGCTAATAGGCATGCATTCTAACATTGAGAGAAAAAAGAGATGTTTTGGAGGTATGCATGCAACCATATGCATTCGTCTATTTTGGATCTAGCATTGGAAAAATCACAAAACTTATCAAAGCCTTCTCATAGACATGATTTTATTTTACATTTTTATGTTTTAAAACTAGCATTTAGAGTATTGATCAAAATTTTGTGAAGGTAAAGATTTTATAATAAGTTTTTCTTCAAATCTTGTGGGATAATGAGAAATAAATTGTCTACTTATTATGGTGCATGATTTATTTTTCCTTGTCTCTTTGTCAATTATGATTAATGAATGATCTATTAATAATTGTTAGTCCTTGCCAATGTAGGTAGTATAATTTTCATTTCAGAGTTAAAGTTTTTTGACTTTGTATTAGTTCAATTTCATGTCATAATGTTTTTAAAATTTTTCATTGTTTTCAAAAAACAATTTGTTAACTTTTTTTTTTTTAAATAAAAAATAATTTTCGAAATTTTTAAATTTCATACATTATATTTTCTAATTAGTTAAAGAGGTTATTGATGGGACATAAATCCATGAGAATGTAGCTTTAATTTAAAAATACAAAAAATAAAATAAAAACCATTTAATATGGAATTTTTTAAAAGCACCATGTGAAAACCTTTAGATGCCATTGTTGACTTTTGTTTAAAAAAAAGAAGAGGTGATTGTCACTTACCATGTGATGCTTAGTGATATTTTGATTTTGATAGAACCAATTCTATATATTTTTCTTTTAATGTTTTTATAAGAACAATGACTTTTTGATGTGACAAATTCTATATATTTTTTACATTATTATGATTTCTCATTAAATTTTTCAATTTCTATATAACTTAAAGCTTATTTACTTTCTTATCTTAGAACTAGCAACTTTGTAGCATATTCACTTGTTTATATACCATCCAATTACCTTAAATGAATGAAATACTACTTTGAATCAATTCACAAGATTTAACATTGAAGGCATATCAACAAAGGAACTTGGAAGCCTAATGTAAAAATATGCCTATTGAGTTTTATTTTTTGGTTGAATATCAACAACTAACTATCTTACTCTAGCTMARGTGTCAATATTAATTTTGGATGGTGGAAATGGTGATTTTGGGCATGTGACTCCATGATACAAAGTAAGCCCACCAACTGATATCCATGTGCAACAGTTGGTGATATTTCAAATGTAGGTAGATTATGTGTCCTTATACAATCTAAAATTATTTGAGATTTGTTAATTAACACATTAGATTCGTAATTGAGTGCAGAACATTGAAGATGATTCAATGTTGAATGTTGACAACTGATGAATACCATGCACATGATGAGATTATATCCAATGATAAAGGCTTTGAGAGATATCCATGTCCATGTGAAGATTATTTTGGCTGAAAGATGAAAAAAAGAACCAGGATTTATTGACACATGATAAGCTATGGGTATAGTGGTATAATCCCTTGGGATAAAAATAAGTATCCAAATATGATAGAATTGCGTAGCATGAGAGATGAAGAGGAACCAAACATAATTGAAGAGGCTCCAAATAGAGATGAAGAGGTAGCAAACTTAGATGAAGGGTTTGAAGTTAATATAACCTTGAACAAGGATATCAACAATGATTGGAACAAGTTGATGGAGGATTCTTTAGAACCTATGTATTGTACTTGAAAGTTAATTCCTTTGAAAATAATCCTTCAAATTGTTAATTTGCAAGTAGTTCATGGTTGGAAAAATGAGATTGTAGATGATTTATTAACATTGTTATGTTGGTTGTTACCACTTGACTTCACATTGCCAATAAAATCAAGTCAAATTAAAATGCAAATCACTTGGGTTTTTGCTATTTTTTTGGGATGAAAAGACTCTTAATTTTATTGGAAATAAGATTTGATGTCTTATTATGATCGAGAAAGAATGGTCATCCAAGTTATATCGTAGATGGGTCGATGGAACTTTGGTATCGGAGTACATCAGGAGGCTGATGGACGCTGTGGGGGGAGGGTTTGAATGGATGGACTGGGCGGGAAACTCTAACTGGTAATGGGAGGATCTCCAGGCACATGATTTCTTTTCCTTTGATTGATGGTTGTAGGTACAACACTATTGTGTTAAGCGTTGTATTTTCTTTGAGTTTCTAGAGTTCCATAGTTACGACATTGTGTTTTGTGACAGTTTTGGATTCTAGTAGTGGAGCCCTCTTTGGGTTTTTCTTTTTACTATTGCTTTCTGAATAGTGTCTGTCGGGCAACGTCACACTTTATGGGGACGCTGGCTTTGTTCCTTTGTCGTATTTCTCTTGTATTGACGAGTCGAGGTTTCTTGGGATCATAGATTTTAGACTAAGGACCTTTCTTGACAACCATTCTGATTTAAGAACAATTGTTTATTGGTCTCTGTTTCCTTACATTGTAACTATGGACTTGATATTAAATAAGGAGTTACAACAGGACGTCAGGATTCTTATGGATCCTTTGGATGAGGCAGTTTGGAACAGTAATGGGCTTTTCAGTTCGGTTGACTTGGTTGGGGTGTCTTCGGGATTACCGCCTAGTAATACTCGTTTGGTTACTAAACTTGGTGACAGTGTTGGTCCTTGTTTACCTTCGTCTCCGGGTATCAAACTGAAACAGAAAGCCTTGTTTGTTGGTGGTCCCTCTTTTACTAACTGTTCGCCTCTGCCTAGGAAAGGGGATAATGATGTCCTGTTGGCTGACCGGGCTTTTACCTCTTCACAATTAAGTCCCTTGTTAGGGATTCAGAAACAGTCTTGGAGGCCAAATAAGAGAGTAAGGAAAATGTGGGGCTAGCAGAGACTTGCAGATTGGCTAAGTGTGGGATAGTAGGGAGACTTTCCTATTCCTTTCTGGCTGACATTCTGCTATTGGCTTGGGTACAAAATACTTGGACTCCCTTACTAGGCTATGTCCCTGAGATACTGGACCTCACGAAAGGATGGGTGGGGTTTATTTGTAGGACCCCAGAGGATGTCTCTATACTTCTGGACAGGTTCTAGGTTCTGGGTGGTAGCTCTCTTATGTTGAAAAGGTAGAGGGTGGACTTTGACCCTGCTACTGAGCATTTTCAACACAGGCATCTGTGGGTACTTTTTCTCGATTTCCCCCTACATTTATGGCATGTGGGGGCCCTTAAGGCCATTGGAAATACCCTGGGAAGATTTATTTCCCTAGATTCTACTTCTCTGGCGTCTTCAACAAGGAAGGTGGGGAGGATATTGGTGGAAATAGATATTCATGAAGGGCTTCCAGAAACTTTGGACATTGCTTGGTGTGGCAGACATACCTTTCAACGCTTAGACTATCAAGGCATCCCTTTCAGATGCAGTTGGTGTCACTGTACTGGACATCTTCGGAGAGAATGCAAAGGCAAACCATCTAGGGAAAATTCTGAGAATACTCTCTTAATGGAAGATCCTTTGGTTTATATGGATGAAGAAGTCTCCTCAGGCATTGTAATTTCTCCTGTCGTGGACGAGGGTCTGCCTTTCACTCTGTCGGGTAAGATGAAACAATAATGCCCGTCACTTTTTTATTCATTAACCATGTGGGAAAAGGAAACTCTGGATTCTTTGGGGTGGCTGAAGTGAGTTACTACTGATACCAATGGGGTTAGTGAGGGGTTACAAGAAGGCTTGGAAACTGGCAAGGTGAAGTTTCCTGTCAATGGTACTGAAGGAAGGGTTCCTAATAGTTCCTTAGATTGTGGTAGATTTAGTGCTGAAACCTTTCCTCCTAGCTCCTCGACAGGGGTCCCAGGAATCACAGCAGATCAAGAAAGAGAGCCGACTGTGATGTTAGAGAACGCCAGTCCTACTCTACCGGTTGTTGTCGAGTCAAGGGTGGAGCCGGGGTATAGAGAATCCGAGGAGAACGCTCACTCCCTCAACTTAGTATTGGAGTCTATGATACCTTTTTTAAAGGATAATGATGATGCAATTCAGTTACCTACCTTTGTAGGGAGGAATTGCATTGACCTTGCAGAGTCTTCTGAGGCGGCTAGCTCAAAGACTAAATTGCAAAGACAAGGCAGAGATTTTTCTTGGTCAAGGGGGATAGGTACTGAGATTTCTCCCATAAAAACGAGAAGTTGCAGGAAACTTTTGACACAAAATTCGGTGAAAATTACAGAGACAACTCCTTCTTCCAGTGACACTGGGCCACTTAGAGCATTGAAAATCTTGGCAAGTTCTAAGTAATGCTCTTACTTTCCTTAAATGTTCGAGGGATTGGAGGCACCCTCAAAGTTGCTTCTATTCGGCGATTGTTAGCTCTTACTCTTCCGGAGGTGAATTTTTTTCAAGAAACTTTAGTCTCAGCGCAAAAAGCAAGAGATTTTTTTCTTTCCTTCTGTCCTTCCTGGGCTGTTTGTTCGGTCAACTCAGTGGGTAATTCTGGTGGTCTATTAGTTGCCTAGAACCCTTCACTTTACGATCTGGCTCCTTATCTAACGGTGGGGGGTATTCTTTTGACAGGTAGGTCACTATTATTAAATAAGGAAACTGCTTTTCTCAATATCTATGGCCCTTGTTCCAATCAGAAGGCATTCTGGAAATCAGTGGAAGGCAGTGGATTTATTTCTATTAAAAATTTAATTATGGAAGGGGACTTCAATCTTCTGCTTTCTCCAGATGAGGCCTGGGGTGGGACTCAGGTAGGTAATTTGGATGATTATTACAACGATCTTTTTTCTTCAAGGAAATTAATTGATATCAAGCCTAACAAACCAGTTCCTACTTGGAGGAATGGGCGCTGAGGGTTGGAAGCAGTATCAAGGCGCTTGGACAAGTTTCTAGTGTCTGAAGATCTTTTACTTGATTTAGGCCTTCATAGATCTTGGGTCGAATTCCCCTATATCTCGAACCATGCTCCGGTGCCTTTACAGCTTGTTGTTCAGCCTGCGTTTAAAGCCTTTCCTTTTAAATTCAATGATCAGTGGCTTGGGGAAAAGGAGTATACATATTTAGTTTTTAAAGTCTAGACAGATCCGATATTTATGACGGAAAGAGGTAAACAAAAGAGAATTATTTGGAAGTTGCAAGTACTCAAGAAAGAATCCAGAATTTGGAATTATGATTCAAAGAAAAAAACTAAAGAAAAGATGTTAGAGATTGAAGCAGGGATTACAGAGAACATTAAGTCTCTATTGGAAGATCATCCTGATCTTGATTTTGAGGTAGCCTTGCGGGCTCTGGAGTCCAAAAGGAATGGAATTCTTCGGAAAGAGGAGGAATTATGGCGCTTACGTAGCAGGGCACTTTGGCTTTCTTGTGGGGATAAGAATACTAAGTACTTTCATAAAATTGCAAGCTACAATCGAATCAAAAAACATATCTGGGAAAGAAAAAATGAGGCAGGGGAATTGGTTTCTGATCAGACATTTATCAAAAGTGAAGCTGTGCGATATTTCAAACATTTATATAGGGAGCCGACTTCAAGCTTTGTAGCCGTTCAATGTAAGTTGGTAGAACTCTTTCCTAATATGATTAACAAAGAAGAAGAGGGTCTGTTATATAGGCCTGTATCATTGGAGGAATTGAAACTTGTACTTTCTCTCTGTAAGAAGGAAAGAAGTTTGGGTCCAGACGGGTGGACAACAGAGTTTTTTTTACATTTTTTCGAGCTAATGGGGGAAGATCTGTTGGCTATGGTGGAAGAATCAAGATCCTTAGGCAGTATTATGGGTGGGTTGAATTCTACCTTTCTCACTTTGATTCCGAAGGCCAATAACCCTACTACTTTCAAGGATTTCCATCCTATTTCGCTTTGTAACCTCTACTACAAGCTTATTTCCAAAATTATTGCCAACCAAATAAAACCCTTCTTGTCAAAGTCAATTTCATCCAAACAGATGGGATTTTTGAAAGGGAGGCGTATTCAATATGCGATCGGAACTGCTCATGAAAGTATTCATAGTATCAAAAAGAAGAAGATGCAGGCCCTGGTACTTAAAATTGACTTAAAGAAAGCCTATGATTGTAACCATTGGGATTTCCTTAGGCTGATTCTTCACAAAACTGGTTTCGGTTTAAATTTTACCAATTGGATTATGTCTTGCCTTACTTCCTCCTCCTTTTTTGTCCTACTCAATGGAGAATCTACATATTTCTTCAAAAGTGGGAGGGGAGTTAGGTAGGGTTGTCCTCTCTCTCCTCTCCTTTTCATTCTGGTTATGGAGGGCCTCAGCTTACTATTGAAGAACAGTATGGCGAACGGAGAGATTACAGGGATCAAGGTATCCAGAGTGACCAGAATACTACATATTTTGTTTGTAGACGATGTGCTCATTATGTCAAAATCAAGTCTAGGGAATGGAGAGAGATTGATAAACTAATTATCTTTTTCTGTAGAGCTTCTGGACTTGAGGTAAATCATTCCAAGTCTATGATTTATCATGCAGGTCTCTCAGAGTCAGAGTTGATCCAGTACACATATTTCTTATACTTCTCTTTTGGTGATCTTTCAAATGGATTTCGGTATTTGGGTTATACATTAAAAACTGGAGTACAATGAGTTGTTGATTGGGACTAGCTGGTTAAAAAAGTGTCCTCTAGAATCGATCTTTGGTGTAACAGGTGGCTCTCCTTAGGTGGGAGATACATATTGATTAAATTTGTACTGGAAGGCCAAGTAGTGTTTTGGATGTCTATGGAAGCCTTACCACGTTCAATCTTATCAACGCTCAGAAAATTGATGTTTCATTTTCTTTGGAATGGTCAACAGGATCGTAAGAAATTTCACCTTTGCCGGTGGGAGGTTTTGTCTAGACCCAAGAAGTTTGGGGGTTGGGGTCTGCGTAATCTCAACACTTTCAATTTGGCTTTGAACACAACCACTCTCTGGCGCATCTTAACCCAGAAGAGTCAATGGCACCATGTAATAAGAGATAAATATCTTCCAAATTCCTCTCTCCTCAGTTGGTTTAGAAAGCCATCTCATACTTATTCTTCAGCTTCCAGGATCTGGTTAAGTTTTCTTCATTCCTTGCCGATCATCCTCCACTGGATCACCTGGTGTCCTGGAGCAGGTCACTCTATTTCTCTCGAGCATGACAGGATTCTTGGGTTGGGGGAAGGCTCTTTCCTCAGTAGTAATCTTCTCTCAGTGCTAAAACTTAGACAGGTGACTACCCTTGCCCTTGCCAAAGTAGGGCGCGAGTCTGTCTTCACTGTAGAGAAGTGGCGGTCAAGCGTTGATTTGGGGCTGATGGGTGAACTAGCCTCCGAATGGAATGGGTTTATTTCAGATTTAAGGTGTGAAGGTATTTCACTTACCAACAACTCAAAGGACAAACTCAGGTGGATGGGCAGGGACGGATCTGGGGAGATCATTGTTCAGAATGCCTATAATGTGATTTTTACTACAAAAAAATTGTCTTTTGCGAGTGGTTGGATGATCAACTATTGGAAGTGGTGTAATCAAATGAAAGTTACTCTGTTTTTCTGGCTGGAAGAATCCAACAGAGTCTTAACCTGGGATGCACTAATATAGAAAGGTTGGATAGGCTCGAGTGTTTGCCTCCTGTGTAGAGCAAGCATGGAAAATGTTACTCATTTATTCATTCAATGTCCATTCACTAAGAGGGTTTGGAATTTCCTGGCACACTATCATCCTTTTGACTGTGCATGGGCTGGCCAATCCATCCCTGAATGCATGGAGGCATGGCTTCTGAACTTGAATCGATCCAAAAGACTTCCATTGTTCACAATTTGGTTTATTTGGAAGGAGCGTAACTTGGCATTGTTTGAAGGGAAATTGCCCTCGGAGCTGGCGGTTGTCTTGAAGACTAATAATGATCTCAGAAAAAAGAGAAGAGACAATAAGTCATAGGGGTTAAGGTTAAAAATGTTCAATAGACTCTTGGATTATGATCTGGCTACTTTTGATGGGGCAGCTGCGGCAGGGGGGTCTAGGTGTGGGGCAGGAAGCACATTGAAATTCTTAAATTCGCTTGAATACAGATGGTATTTCAAATGTGGCGTTGGGTCAAACACAAAGGCCGAATTGTTGGGGGCATGGGATTCTCTCCTGCTTGCAAACCACTTGGGAATTCAACAACTCCAGGTATTGGGGGACTCCAGAGTGATAATTGATTGGATTAGGAAGGTCGAGAAGCTTCAAGAAATCAATATCGAAGGGTGGAAGATTAGAGTTCGAGAGATGCAGTTTGCATTCCTAAACCTCAGCTTTCATCATATTTTTAGGGAATCAAACGAGGAGGCAGACAAGCTGTCTAAGTGAGCCCTAGAATCTCCGAAAGGTAGACTTACGTATTTTCTTTGGGATGGAGTAACGAAGGTCGCTCTAAATCATTGGAAGATATTCTAAGTCTTTGGTTTTCTCATCTTTTTGTAAGAGACTTTTTGTTGTAGTAAGGAAAGTGATCTTTGATAAGTATTGGCAGAATTCTCAGTACTTTCTGTTATCGAGTGTAGTAGTCTCAGTTATTTTCGTGTCTGTCCGGTTGGTAAGTTCTGGGGCGATCGAAGAATACTATGTGTATTGTAGTGCTCTGTTGTGTTTGACAGATTGAGAGTCGGAAAGATTTGTATTGCAAAAGGAAAATAAATTGTTAATATAATTTTTGGGTGAATTTTCTTCGGAAAAAAAAAGTTATATCATAGATGGGCATGGATTCAGGTTGAGGTGGACTTGAAAAAGGGGCTCCTCAAAGAAATTGAATTATTTTTTGGAAATTTCTCCTGGACACAACATATTGACAATTGGCACATTCCCTTCTGTTGTTTCAGATGTCACTCCGTTGGTCATATTATGGAAATTTGTCCCATCTCTCCAAGGCTGAATCCATCATTCAAAAGAACATTAATTGACAAATCTAGAGAGATAATTTTGAGTTAAGAATGTAGTTGCAAACTCTTGAGGAAGAGAAGCAAAGGCTACAAGGTTGAGTGTTATGTCATGAATATTTTCACATGAGTATTTTTCATGAACTAGAAAGAAAGTTACAGATATTGGCCCATCAATCAGTAAAGTTGGACAAGCAGAGAATGAGAAGTCTCCACTGTAAGAGAGACTATCTCCCTCAAAAAACATGATAAAGAAAAAAGACTCCTCATATTATTCTGTCTCCCATCAATATGGATAATGCTCAAGGGTAGTTGAAGCAAAGAGAACCTCAGATGAATAAAACCTACATAAGAAATTGGCCTTAACTTCCATTCCAAAGAAGAGTAACATGTGAAAATCATCTTCAGAGAAATATGTGCATGTTATAGGAGAAGGAATGCATAATTTTTCTACTAGTGAATGGCCTAGTTATCCATGTGCTTCATGTGGAACTAGTAACCATGATGTGGAGAAGTATCCAAGAAGATAGTCTGTGCAAGTAAATCCCTCCAAGAAGAAGGAAGATCATTTCTCAAGTTAGAGGAAAAGTAGGAATGATAAGAAGGGATTGTGGAATAAGACACTCTGATCTTACTGTGGTTAGAGTGGACACCAGATTGAGAAGTGTTGGACACTTTACCCACACTTATGTCCAAAGCAAAACAAAATGATGTGAAGAAACTTGCGAGAAGACAAGCAACAACTCCAGATGAAGTTAATGGTCTTACTGAAAGGATTGGGAAAGAATACTTCCTGATGGTTGGTCTTGGAAAAATGATATATGAAAAAATCAAAGAATAGTTTGTGGATAGTGGCTCGCCTCGCCACATGACCAAGATGAGATTAATATTTTTGAATTTCTCAAAGTCCAACACAGATTTATTTGTGGGATATGGAACCTGTTAGCACTCTGTAATTTCCAAGGCTGAGAAAGAAATGAACAGAGGTAACTACAAAACCACTTTGGAGCTTAGGATATAGCCCTCCTAAACTCAGAGAGGGATCNTGAAAGGATTGGGAAAGAATACTTCGTGATGGTTGGTCTTGGAAAAATGATATATGAAAAAATCAAAGAATAGTTTGTGGATAGTGGCTCGCCTCGCCACATGAGCAAGATGAGATCAATATTTTTGAATTTCTCAAAGTCCAACACAAATTTATTTGTGGGATATGGATCCTGTTAGCACTCTGTAATTTCCAAGGCTGAGAAAGAAATGAACAGAGGTAACTACAAAACCACTTTGGAGCTTAGGATATAGCCCTCCTAAACTCAGAGAGGGATCTCTCTATAAGATTTAGCTTTGTTTGCTGGAAATTTTAGGCTAGTTATGATAGTACAAGGTTTGGTTTTTTGAATTGTTGGTTGGAACAGGGAAGAAAGGCCATTGGGAAAATGGAATCACATATTTGGATTGATCAAATACAAGGTTAATAGGCTAATATTGCAGGGTAGGGTAGGCAAATTCACTGGATCCTCAAATATTTAATGTATCGAAGGGATGTAAATAGGTCTAGAAATCCAATTAAAAACAGAGCAATTAAGAATTCTGTTTTCAATCTTAAGTGGAAAAAATAGAAATTATTCCAAGCTAGAGACATAGTGTACATTAAAACAAATTATGTTTCTTTATCTTCTCAAACTAATTCAGAATGTAGAAAGCATATGTGGTAACAAAAAGAACAAATTTACAGGGAAATGTACTTCACCAATGAAAATTGACACAAGAATCCTGTAATGTTGAACTGTATAACAAAAAATCTGATCAATGGTGTTTCTGTGGGCTTCCTTATAATATTGATCCTATCCTACAAACAGGTCCTAACCCTTCATACTTCAAAATGCGAAGTATTTATAAGTTTATTTACAATGATCCTGTCATAAATGAGCATAATATATCTAATTTAACTGTATATCTTCATTACAAAAATATAGGAATCTTTAAGATCAATTCAGATTTCAGGTGCTTGATTTGATTGACTAAAAATAAACTTTAGATGTAATCACTATGAAAGAAACTACCAGGTGGCTCGAATGTTGGATCTTGTAGATGAATTATGTTTGGATCCTGGAACTGCCTTCTGCTTTGATGGAAGTTGTTGATGATTGGTCTTTGACTTCTTCTTAGTTGCTGGTCTTTATTGGTGACTGTGATCGAGAACTAAATGTGGGATTTTATCATGATATCAAAATAGATCCCATGATTCACTGTCCTTGCTGGAGCTAGAGTCCACCCTGAACTTATTACTGTCACCTATTCTTATCCTCTGACTTTTTATCTAAGCCCGTGGATTCTCAAATGTCCACATTTCCCGTGAAGTAGAAGGATCCTTTTTGAAATACTTGCAATTAATAATAAACCAAAAGGAACCTTGCCACTCAGAACAATGATTATGGAATGAGGAATCCTGACTTTGGGCCTTCGAGCTTCGAGTGAAATGAATCAATGGAAATGTTATTACCTGAAGGCCGAAATCCAAAGTGGAGGAATGACACAAATGAAATTTCGATCATCGACACGTAACCTTGACTTCAGGTAAAGTTGAGTCAATGGAAATGCTATTACCCGAAGGCCAAAATCCGAAGTGGAAGAGTTACCAAGACGGAACTGTGACTGCCGACATATTGGGGCATGATTAAACCTTGGACAAGTTCCAAGATACGAAGTACCCGACTGGCATTGATCTGCATTTGATATGGATGGACATATGATGTTTGAAATATGAGATATTTTACCTTATGGCTGCCACAATGTCTTTTTAGTGATGCGGTATTGTTACAGAATAATTGTTAGTCAAACATTCATGGGGACTATGTGATTGGTTATGAATAGGCTGATGTAGTGACAAGTGTCCAATAGAGAGATGGGATGAGTAGATGCGAGAGTGTAAGCGATAGGGATAGGCAGAGAGGTGGACGCTATCGGGAATGAGGGGACATGTGGCGTGTGATGAGAGGGGAATTATCAGTGGGAGGTGAAGTGTAGTGGGAATAGTCAGAAAGGTGGATGATGTGATAGGTGGGAGGGTGAGCGATGGAGCGTGTGGGGGACAGGTGTAAGTAGGGGATGCAAGTGGTATTGTGTAGTGGTTTAGGGATATTCTAGAGGGGGGTAGGCAGTAAGTAGTATTAGGAAGGGGGGTCCGAAATAACGAGGAGGCACCACATAGGTGGGGGAAAAACAACTTTTCGGATCCACCCCACCGTTAAAGGTAGAAAGGTTAGGGGGGGTCAGAAAAAGGATGAGGACCATTGATTTAGAACAAGAAGTATGCCGCCGATGAGATTAGCATGAGGATTAAGCGCTACATGACAAAATGTCATGTCACCTTACGAATTTGGGTAAACACATGCGCCAATGAAACATAAGAAAATATTTTTGTTCTGAGACTTTATGTTATAATCTAATGCTTATTTTCATCAACCTAGGGTGCAATTTAACTTTGCAGACCCTGCTTATTTTCTCCTTTCTTTTCCTTTTTGGAAATCATTTGCAGAATAAAATATTATTTCCACATAAAATCAATGAAGGAATAAATTTCAATCACCATCTGATCCGATGAAATATAGGGTTATAACAGTGGCTCCACTTGGGGATGGTGCTATCCTTGTGAGGTGCCAAGAAACCCGTGGACTAAGTAGCCTTATCCATTGGGATGATCCCAAGCCTACAACCTGTTCTTTCATGAAACCTATGTGACTAAAAATCAATTAATCATCTGCTCCAAACCTTGACTGAATCAAGTTCACTCTGAAATCTGAACTATACTCTAAAACTGAAAATTGAAACAAAACTGAAAATCAAATTGAAAAATTGTTGAAAGGAATGCTCGCCAAGCCAAGCTTATTCACACACTTCTACCCTAATATGTTGAAATTACTACTCAATTAGGTAATGGAAAAATGCCAATGCAGCCAATACAACAGTTGATCCAATAACTCTGCTCTTTCATTGTTTTTAACAAAACTCAGAACTAAAGCTTGTAAGGGCATTAGAAACTGATTGTCAGTTTGATCTTCACAACAAAGAGCTTCGGAATCATAAAAAACAAAATATGCAGTGGAAATCGATTGGAATTTTGAAGTGAAAAAATCCTCCATATAGATAGCTATGGGATCATGATAGACATGACCTATTTATTGGGGTTCAGAGTATTCAACAAACTCAAGGTCATAATTGGGTATTGCACATATGTTATCTACATCATCATACAACTTTATTTAATTGCAAATTTCCAGAAGAGATTTGTAATGAGACTCCTTTTGAACAAGATAATGAAGTCAGTTGCCTAATCAGGTTTTTATTATGATTTCTTTTAAGCTCATACATAGCTAATGGAACATGACCTTGACTACACAAATCATCCAAAACATCAACTATTGGATCACGGAGAAACCGAGAAGACTGTTTCATTGGTTCTAATGAAACTTCATAATTTTCTATGTGCTTATCATTCAGGACATGATCAAGATTCTTCTTCAAAAAATGAAATGAATTAAAGCTTAATGGTACATAATTATTTTGCATTAACTCAAAATATTTTTCAGGCTCTAAGATTTCATCTGTGGTTTGAAAATCAATGTAACTTAGGGGATGAAATTCTGGTGCTCGAACAACTTCCATATCACAAATGACATCATCAACTGACTCATCAAAAAATTATCCATTCCTACTGTTGACAACTTGCTGGTCCTCTTACTTATAATTTTCTCCCATAAATTGAAATGAAACAAAACATAAAGGCAAATATCTTTCACTTACTTTGAAATTTTCTTCATTTTCCTCATTGTTTTCATGATCAATATACATAGGCTGATTGTCATATTTGAGTTGTTGTAACTGAGCTTCTTCCTCCCAAAATCAGGCTGTTGGTTTCTTTGAAGAGTAAACCTTGATGTAGTCATCATCATATTGATCATACTTGGGTAGATCATCCATATAAGAAAATTCATCAAGCATACATATTATATCAATTGATTGCTCCTCAACAAATTGATTTTGAGTTTCATCTTTTTCCATGGCATGAAGTGAATACATAAAACAATAATTTTCTGATCTAGTGTAACAAGAATTAACAACAAAATGATTTAGATCAATAACCTTTTATTCTTTAAAAATAAGTGGGACATGGTGTTTTTGAACAACACGTTCATCTCTTATGATAATATTTTGCATCATCTCTTTCATTGTGCTTGCCAGAATGTCTAGTTTCCCTTCTGAATATGTCAGATGCTCCTTCTCTGTGTTTTCCTTTTCTTTTTCCTTCAACTTTGACTTTTTAATCAACAAATTAGCTTCTACACCTATTTCATTTTTCTTCATTTCTTCAAGTGTTGTAGTATTCCTTTCTCTTAAATGAAATTCCATTTCTAGATCAAAGGAATCCGGGTAGTGTAAGAGAGCTAAATCCGGAGGAGGCTTTATATCATCAGGCATTGAATGGTAAACTTGATTGAACTTGGCTGAAAATTCTTGCACTGTTGCTCCTGGCTGCCTTTTCAAATGATCATATTCTTCTAAAATGAGAAAAAGATTACTCTTGACCATCCATTTATTAAGGAAGACTTTCATAAACTGATTGAAATCACAGATGCTTGTAGCTGACAAAATTTTGAACCATTCCTTAGCTTTACCTTGCAAAGATAGAGAAAAAATTATGATACAAACATCATCTTCTTCAACCTCAAAAAGGTCAAGAAAATGTTCAAAACCCTGAATATGTTTTTCAGCAGTGATGCTACCATATTCTCCATCAAACCTAGGAAGGTATTTGTGATAATTTCAGGGAAACCATGGAGTATAGGAGGTAAGATGAGAGGCTTGCGTAGATGATTTTAGGGGCTAAATTTGGCTCATGGGCTAATTTTCTATGGTTTTTCCAAAAATGAGATTCGCTATTTTAAAAATGATTCGCCCAAATTCTATAGGATGAAATTATTTTACCTTAAAAATCGCCAAAATTTTATAAAAACTATATAAAATACTTAGAAATTTGAATATTTAAAAAAAAATATCGCCAAACATTTATAGTTGACATATGAAGGATTAGTAATATTCACCAAGGTTTCTACATTTTAAAATAAATTTCCATCCTTAAAATCATCCCTGGCAGGCTTGTATCTATCTGGAATTTTAATAGGTGTAGGAGTATGTACAAGAACTATAGGATTAGGCCTAATATTTTGAGGATCATCAGGTTGAATATGATTATCATAAGTCTCAACAATATGGTCTTGACCAAGATCAAGAAAATAGAAGAAATAATTAAAAATAAAGAATATTATATCTTGGATAAAATTCCAACTTGAATAAATCATATTTCTAGATTGTCTTGTCATGTTTCAGGTTCTTCCTCCAGTGAAGTATTTGATTTGGAGTCGATTGGAGTCGCCAGATAGATGATTTAGCCTTGATGTGTCTGATCACTTTCCATCATCAACAATCCGATCTGGAAATTGATATTCTTTTATGAGGAAAATGAAATGTTCATGTCCCTAGTATGGTCTTCACTATGTTAGCGCTCTGTAATTTCCAAGGATGATAAATAAATGAACATAGGTAACTACAGAACCACTTTGGAGCTTAGGATCTATCCCTCCTAAAATCAGAGAGGGATCTCTCTATAAGATTTAGCTTTGTTTGCTGGAAATTTTAGGCTAGTTATGATAGTACAGGGTTTGATTTTTTGAATTGTTGGTTGGAACAGGGAAGAAAGACCATTGGGAAAATGGAGTCACGGATTTGGATTGATCAAATACAAGGTTAACAGGCTAATATTGCAGGGCAGGGTAGGTAAATTCACTGGATCCTCAAAGATTTAATGTATCGAAGAGATGGAAATAGGTCTAGAAATCCAATTAAAAACAAAGCAATTAAGACTTATGTTTTCAATCTTCAATGGAAAACACATAAATTATTCCAAGCCAGAGACAGAGTGTACATTAAAGAAAATTATGTTTCTTTATCTTCTCAGACTAATTCAGAATGTAGAAAGCATTTGTGGTAACAAAAAGAACAAATTTATAGGGAAATGTACTTCACCAATGAAAATTGACACAAGAATCCTGTAATGCTGCACTGTATAACAAAAAATATGATCTATGGTGTTTCTGTGGGCTACCTTACAATATTAATCCTATCCTACGAATAGGTCCCAACCCTTCATACTTTGAAATGTGAAGTATTTATAATTTTATTTACAAATATCGTGTCATAAATGAGCATGATATATCTAATTTAATTGTATATATTAATTACAAAAATATAGGAATCTTTAAGATCGATTCGGATTTCAGGTGCTTGATTTGATTGACTAAAAATAAACTTTAGATGTAATCACTATGAAACAAACTGCCAGGTGGCTCGAATGATGGAGCTTGTAGATGAATTTTGTTTAGATCCTGGAACTGCCTATTGGTTTGACGGAGGTTGTTGACGATCGGTATTTGACTTTTGCTTAGTTGTTGGTCTTTATTGGTGACTGTGATTGAGAACTGAATGTGGGATTTTATCATGATATCAAAATAGATCCCATGATTTACTATCGTTGCTGGAGATAGAGTCCACCCTGAACTTATTACTGTCACCTATTCTTATCCTTTGACTATCTATCAAAGCCCGTGGATTCTCAAATGTTCAAATTTCCCGTGAAGTAGAAGGAGCCTTTTTGAAACACTTGCAATTAATAATAAACCAAAAGGAATATTTCCACTTGGAACAATGATTATGGAATGAGGAACCCTAACTTTGGGCCTTCAACCTTCGGGTGAAATGAATCAATGGAAATTCTATTACCTGAAGGCCGAAATCCGAAGTGGAGGAATGACCAAAACAAAACTTTGACCACTGGCACATAACCTTGGCTTCAGGCCTTCGGACTTCGGGAAAAGATGAGTCAATGGAAATGCTATTACCCGAAGGCTGAAATACAAAGTGGAAGAGTGACCAAGACGAAACTGTGACCGTCAACATATTGGGGCATGATTAAACCTTGCGCAAGTTGCAAGATACAAAGTATCTGACTGGCGTTGATCTACATTTGATATGGATGGTCAGATGATTTTTGAAATCTGAGATATTTTACCTTCTGGTTGCCACAATGTCTTTTTAGTGACGTGGGATCGTTACAGAATAGTTGTCGGTCAAATGGTCATGGGGGAAGATGTGATTGGTTACAAATAGGGTGATGTGGTGACAAGTGTCCAATAGAGATATGGGATGAGTATACGCGAGAGTGTAAGCGATAGGGATAGGAGAAGAGGTGGATTCTATCGGGAATGAGGGGATAGGTGGCGTGTGATGAGAGGGGAATTATAAGCAAGAGGTGACGTGT
>JASDQU011177109.1:20406-31757 GCA_032191745.1 Picea mariana
CAATTGTCCCTTAAGAAACAAGGAAAAAACAAATTGGCACCTAAATTCTATGGGCGTTTTCAAATTATCAGAAAAATTAGTGAAGTAGCTTATGGATTGAAATTTCCAGACAACTCTCACATCCATAATGTATTACATGTATCATGTCCCAAGAAGGTGTTGGGACAAGCCCAACTATTTCAAACAAAAATCCCTGAATTTGATGACGAAGGAATAATTATTTTAGAGCCGAAAGATATTCTTGCCACTAAAGAAAAAATGATAGATTCCAAAACTATTAAAGAATATCTTATCAAATGGAAAAACCTTCCATAAGAATATTCATCATTGGAAACATAAAATTTTTGTTGACGATACCCTTCATTACCCTTGCTTTGAGGACAATAATTTTTAAGGGGATGACAATATTATAAACATAATAATAATAATATAATAAATAATGATAATTATAATGTAATTAATTTAATGAAAGGTCAAACAACACATACCCTTCACCTCGTGACCGGTCAATGCATATAAGTAGTATGTCACAAGGCCCATTGTAACATCTTTCTTAATTATTATATTAGTCAAATATTTTATTTAATCTCATATATTGAGTAAATTACCAAATGTTTCCGCTACAATCACACCCAATGAACCTGTAGTACGTCAAACACCACTCTTAGGTACAATACAACCAAAATATTTAACTTTGTATTCACCACGTAGAAATTTCATGTAAATTCATTTCAAGGGAAATTATGAAGTTTCACCTCAAATATGAGGTTTCCTAGATATATTCCCTGTGATCTTTAAGCCTCAGGGATGATTTGAGATATTCAATTATAATACGAAATACTTCAATTCACTTCATCCCAAATTAATAGGTAGCCTAATAAAATATATACAAATTGTAGATTTTAACCTTGTACAATTATTTATTGCAAACAAATTTTCAGTAAAAGAACAAAAAATATACAATGGAAAATACAAACATTACACAAAGATTTTTCCCCTGGAAACCCAAACTAGGAAAACCAACATATTCTATATTCATTCATGTCATACATTGTTTACAATACAATATACATATAGGAGCCAACGACATACAAAACCCTAACCCAATGACCTGTATTGGTCAACAACCCTAATTCCTTATTCAGAAATAGAAAACCATCGAAAAAAACCATGTGCCGAAAAATTGCCCAACAATGGACACAAAAATCGAGGCAACACGAAAAACGAAGAAAAAATGCAACATGTTTCCTGAGGAAAAATAAATTTCACGGGGGTGCTATCCCCAAACCCCCACTCAGGGGGATATTTCCCCCCATGCAACCCCCGAAGGGGGGGCCTGACACCCCCCGCGCGCTTGACACAACATAGCAGTCTCTACAAATAGTTGTGAAAAGAATATAACACATACCCAACATTCTCCCACTTGTTGTTTTCTTTTCATACATGGGCTTACAAGGTTACATAGTCAACAATCCAGGGCAACAATGCCCATAGATCCTCTACACCAAGAGAACTTCTCAGTGCTCACATATTTTTTTAATGAATCTACAATATTCTTCAAAGTGTACACCTTCATCAACAACACTTTCTTTTCTTCAACCATGTATCTCACAAAGTGATATTGAATATCAATATGTTTTGTCTTTGAATATTAAGCTGGGTTCTTCGCCAGAAAAATTGCACTCTGATTGTCACAATCTATCCTTACAAATTTCTGTACCAATCGAATACCTGAACATAGTCTTTGTAACCATACTTCTTCCTTGCTTGCATGAGTGGATGCCATGTATTCAGTGTCTATAGTTGAAAGTGCCACTATAGACTGTCTTTTTCCCATCCAATTGATTACCCCTCCAAACAGGTTACACACATACCCGCTTGTATATCTCCTATGATCCATATCTCTAACCCAATATGCATCCACAAAGCCATGTATGTCCAACATTTTGTCCAATCCTGGTCTTCCTTGGTATCACAATCCATAGATAGAAGTGCCAGGCAAATACCCGAAAACCATTTTTAATTGCTATCCAATGCCCCTTCCCTGGTTTTGACATATACCTGCTCAAAACTCCCACTACATGTGCAATGCTCGATCTAGTACAGACCATTTCATGTTAAAACTTGGTAGCTTGGAGGTACTTCTGCATTGGCGACGCTCAACATGTGAAAGTGACTGAGCACACTTTCTCCCTAGTGACTTTATAATACGTTTTTATAAAGTAACTTTATAAAGTGATTTTATAAATTTGGGTCTTTTAATTTTTTTGATGTAAAAGTGACTTTATGATGTTATGGGTCACTTTAGTGACTTAAATGACCTCAACGAATGATTAAGTCATGACCGTTGATATCATGAGGCAAAGATCTAATATAGACTATCAATCTCATTGGAATACCAAAGGTTAGGGCAATTACATTTGAAATTTTATTAAATGGCAGCTCATGAGGAGAGGGAGGGCGCACTTTTTAGGAGATTTTGAGGGAAGGTGAAGGGGCATGCATCCCAAGAGGGTTTCTTAGCTTGGAGGGAAATATTTTCAACAGGAAAAAGTTGGCACACATCCCTAGGAGAGGTATTGACACACACTTAAAGGTAGATTCAGTATTAAAGAGGCCGTACAATAAGGATTGGATGGGGCCGTACAACATTTTTATGCTGGCTTTGCAGCTACAACTAGCACAAAAATTGATGTTGGGCATTGGCACACGTTTCTAGGTGTTTCTCTGTTGTTGATAAATACGTACAGTGAGGTACCAATCTATAGTTTTTATGGGCACGAAAACCAAGAATTATTTCTGCTGTTAGTGACTGTACAGTTCGTACAGGTTGTACTGAAAGTCTATTTTTGATTTCAGACTGTGTTGCTAAGGAAACAAAATCAATTTTTGCTCAGATAGGGTTATTGTACAGGGTATTAATGCTGAATGTAGATTATTGTTGTACTCAGAATTTTCCCTTAAGCTAAATAAAGAAACATTCTCCTTAATTACTGTCCTCTTTTTTTGTGTTATGGGACTTTGCCCAGAATTTTGGTGCCAAATGTGTGATTTTGCTCACTGTTCATAAATTATTTCCGCTACCATTTTATATCAGAACTTGTCTAATAGTGTTTCATCTCATAAAGTACATTTGTGTGGCTGTTGGAACTTTGTAGGAGGCTGAAATCTAATTTAGTCTAAGTGTTATATTGAACTTAGATGTATTTCAACATGGTATCAGAGTAGGTGCTATGACGTTCAGTGGGAAGCATTGACACTTGGGAAAACAATTGATTTGCTCGAGCATTAACTTGAAGAAGGGAGAAGAGGTTCTTTGTCAGGAGGACAAAGATGAATTCCAACATCAGTTTTTGTTACGAGGAAAATCTCTCTATGGCTAGGGTGAACCACAACAGACAAAAATGACTGCATAAATCAACTCTATCCCAACAACATGCTATATAAACTAATATGAAAGTGAGATAAGAAAGAGGCCTACCTCATCCAGATGTTTGATGATGTCCACCATTGAGAACTTTGACCCAAAGCTATATACCTACCACAAGTCCTCAACAAACAAGAAAAGAAAGCATATGGCGATGATATAAAAAGTTAGCACATTAGATAGCATAATCCATCAATATAAATAACAAATACACCCATGGATAATAACTCATATATTTGCAAAATATCAATTGGAAGGGAAGAGAGTATTTCTATTAATAAATGATCAGCGAAAGTGAAAATATTACAGACTTCCATGTCGGCACGGTTCTGAACCAAGAAAACAAGTTCCTTCCAGCTGGGCCTCCACCACTTCAATCCTCCAACAAAGGCAAGCTCATAGAAAGGAGACAATGAGATTCTCCATCAATAAGGTAAGATCTTGGGGGATGAACACTGAGTTCAGACTTAAAGGACAAAGGGATGCAGACTCAATATGAAGTAAATAATTTCTCCAGAGTAACTTTTCTCTCAAAGTTGAATTCTTTCTCCTTTTCCATTGCTCATAATTGGCCCATTTATAGACTTCAAAATGGAACCGAAGGGCCGATTTAGAACGTTTCCTGTATATGGAAGGCCAAGGATCAGAGATCTCCTATCATGACATGGAAACCCGACATTTAATTTTCATTTGCTGGCACAAATCCCGATGTACGTGGGCTGTAGTGGAGCATCTTGCATATATGCTTGCTGTATAGTGTGCAAGATGCCTACAAGTGGAAAAATTTGTATTTTTGTCTCTGGATTTTGGTAATAGGGAAGATAGGTCTGCATAGGGAAATGAAATAAGGCCCTCTCTGCAAGATTTCATAGGGTGAGGCAAATCTTTCTCTAACAGATGCCCCCTAATGTGTGAGGTCAAAGGAGTATATGCGATGGCTGAAATACATTATAAACAAACCAGAAGTGGAGTGGTAGGGAACCAGATGGATGACCTCAGTTTCTCATTACATTATGCATTGACTTTGCATACATGTCTGGCAATAAAAATTACACTGCAGATCCATGGGAAAATATACCAAACAAGTGTCCATGGCCATGAATAGGAAAATACAAATGCGGTTACATACCAATAGCTTTCATAGTCACGAACACGACCCAGTAGAACCAGTCTCAAAACCAATATGAAGATATCTATATACGATGGAGTACAATCTGATTTCCCATGATCACTGAAGTCATATACGTACTGGTCCAATGAAAAGGAAGCAACAACTCAGGAAAGCTGCGGCCACATAGTGATGTCCTCAAGTCTTCTACACAATCTACCAAAGGTGCAAGTCTACATCATGTGAATAAAGGAGTTGAGGTAAAAAACAATGAGACATCATTTGATTACCGATAATTGATGTATACAGTTAAAAAATGTGAGACAACCTACCGATAATAAAAGTAGGTATCAAGGCACCGAGTACATTCTTACAAGTGTGAATAAAGGTGTCGGTGTCGAACACCTGAATAATCCATCGATTAGGAGACATTGATGTATTCCCAACTGTCAATGGTGAGAGATCCTGCCACTGATGACTCCAAGACTTAAGGTACTCATAAGACTCTAGGTCCTGTTTCCAGAATAAATGGGTTGAAATCGATGGAAAGAGACCCACTGAAAGGAGAGCATTAAGGCATCTCTCATAAGTTAGCATGAGGTACAAAGCCAGAGCTTCATGATTTGATGAAAATTGGATGAAGATCATGTTCATGAACCAAATACCCTGTGCGTCTTTCGCGTGTGCCAACTGAAAGTAGTACACGAAAAAGACCCTTTGAATAGCAACCAATGATGAAAATTGCTGACAAAGGCGAGGAAACCACCAATAAGGACAATGGCATCCAAGACACTACACAAATCCTAATGTGTGAATAGATGTCTTTCCATCGAACACAAGGGAAACCACCCAGTCAACGACCAATGATGAAATGTTGATTGATGGGTTCAAGGTTATCTACCAATGGTGAAAGTAGGGCCAGGGTGCACGATGGGACTATGGTATCATGTGATTATGAGACAAATTGAGGGTATGGCCAGCATGCAAAGTCAAGAGGTCCGAGGAGTGGATGACATAGGTTGATAGACTTCCTTTGAACAAGAGAATGAGACATATGGAGGACTCCGACAACATAGACCTGATGATAAAATCATGAGATGCAGGAGGCATCAATGAAATTCTCTGTAGGGACTGGAAGAGCAACTAGTCGGTAGAGAAGACTCTGTAACGAGCTCAACTTCTTAAGGAAATGATAATCCCAAAATTATAATGATGAATGGAATCAAATAACTTTGTTCTTTGCTCAAAGGCGACATGACTGCTGCCGATACAAGATAATACTCCCTTCCCGCCCGTCTTTTTTTGTTTTTTTATAGACAAATGAATGCTATGATATCGAGGAGGAAACAAGTGTCGCAAGAAAGAAAAAATAGTTCCAGCAGTGGAGAATACCTATGCTCAATGCAGGAAAGTGCATGCAGGAGATGGAAACTTGGGGGAATGTTCCCTCCTAGGTATAGGGTGTTAAATTGCGAAGGATATAAACAAGGCTCTGCTTGGTTGAAGATGCAAAAATGCTGAGGGAAATGGTTTATAACACAAAGAGAGAACTGACTATAGGCTCAATACTCCAAGCAAGGGCATGAGATGCAATCACAACTTAACGCCAAAAAATGTCCCTTTTTATGTCTTTTAGTCTACTTGGTGTGAAAAAGGGTTAAACCTGTGCCAAATAGACGTCTTTTCAAAACCAATTTATGATTGTGAAAAAGACAAGTTCACTTGACGATCTTTTCATTTTTTTGGTAATGAGTCAGAAAAGATCTTAAATAAGACTCATGACCTTTCAAATACAATTTAACGAGTGTGAAAGGGACAAATCACTGAGAAATATTTTCACTTTTTAAAGGCGAGTTGGAAAAGAGCTTAAATTAAACTCGTTTGGGAGATTCTAGGTGGCAAGTCCAGGGGGAGGCCAAGGCTCCCGTGATGGACTTCTGTGAAATGTCAGTATTTTACGAATAAATGACATAATCTTGGGAAAACCCAAAGCCCTCCAAGTCGAGGAGGATAAAAAACTAATGTAGTATATAGTCTCTGTGATAGACCAAATAATGTCTCTTATAGGAAAATACGTAGGTGGGGGAATGGGATAACCTACAAGGCCATCCCAATTGAAGGGAACTTCCTCAGGATTTGGAGGGAGAGCACTCGGGGAGAGAATAAATCTCTCTCACTCAGAAAGTGAAAGATCAGGAATGCTGATGACATGGTTGAAAGATGCATCACCCTATACAAGGAGAGTATGATTGGCCAAAGATTGCATTGGTATTGCCACTTCTTCAATTCAGGGTTGAAGAGGATGCACGATAACATGGATAGGGGACACATCACCCTTGACAATGGGGGTGAGTTTAGGAGAGGATTGCAGTGATGTTACCACCATGCCAATCAAAGGAGGAACAAGGTGTGGGGAAACCACATATGCCTCAGAATCTGAAGGGCCCTTAGGTGAGCCCCATGCTTCTGGTATCTCAAAAGTAGCTAGACACAGTCGAGTAAGGTGATCTCCTTCGCAAGTCCTACAAAGGAACTCAGGATTACATATGAGATTTCTAGGCTTCTTAATGCCCCCAACGGTGTTCACAATGGCTGGTGACATGATCTCAATATGATAGGCAGAGGTGGGAGAGTCATCTCCTACATGATGTACATAGGTTGGAGATGTGATATTGATATGACTTGTGATGATTAGAGTGGTTTCCCCAGCATGACTAGCAGTGACCGGGTGCGAATCGTTTACATGACTTGTAGAAGTAGTTGACCTATCTTCAACATGACTGGAAGAGGTTGGTGATGGAGCTCTAGTATGACTGACAGTGAATGGACTAGCGATAATCTGTGGCATTTGATGCCAAGGTCTAGGGAAAGATTAAATTTGAAACATTGCAGGCCATGAAGGATCCTGGTTTACCCCCTGTCCCTGTCTGAAGAGGTAGTATCCTCCATCTAACTGATTCAAAGAGGTGTGTATGGGAATCATGACTATAAGTATGATAAGGACTATTCATGTGAGGATATATGTTGCCCCCTTGTGAAGGGGTTCCATAAAGAGGGTAGCCTGAACCGTAAAATTGATTCTCCCCATAAAAAACACCCAGGGATACATGAGTACCCGTCATCATGAAAGTGTTCGAAGGAACCGACATGGCAGATGAAGGATACATAGATGGGGTTTAGTAAGTAGAGTAATAACCCATCTGAGTATTGGATTCTAGAGGAGCATAGCTAGGACTAGATCCGTAAGAGAGGAGGTTCCAACCTCCCATTGTAAAAGCGGGTTGAGGGACATGACTCATATCAAATGAAGACATAGGCATTGGGGCCATGGTGCCCTCATATCCAATGCTAGGATTCATATAAGTGGACCAAGGAGAGGATTGCAAGGGTGAAGGCATATCAACGGGATAATGACTAGACACCCAAGGCGTAAACTGAGTACCGAAGTTCTGCATACTATTATAAGAAACAAGAGGATTCATCCCCATGAACTGAGTAGGCATCTTGGGGTGAGCAACAGTAAGCAAGGGAGTCAAAGGGAATCCACTATCCATGATAATGAGGACTCAACATAGACTCTTAAGGCCAACTAGTAATCAAAGATAACACCAAAAGTCAAACGACCAATATGCATGCAAACACGGTAAAGTGGCTGAGTGGCCTCCCTCCCTAAAGAAGGTATGTCTCGCCCAAGAGGGGCCCGAGACTCCCTACTAAAGATATGAGGTAACACAATCAATTATAAGGGCCCTCGTGGGCTTAACAACCAGTCGGTCATATCCCCCCAAAAAGGTAATCCTCCATAAATGTTGCGTGCTGTCTGACCCTTATCTGACCCAAGGTACCTGCAGAATAACCCCTGCAAGTAACCTATGAGACACCTAAGTCAAGCAACTCATAAACC
Organism: Picea mariana; assembly: GCA_032191745.1. Classification (NCBI taxonomy): domain Eukaryota; kingdom Viridiplantae; phylum Streptophyta; class Pinopsida; order Pinales; family Pinaceae; genus Picea; species Picea mariana. The sequence goes on from JASDQU011177109.1 coordinate 28,846, forward strand.
ACTATATAATTGATGCACATGCGAGCAGTCGTAAGTCAAGTCCACCATATGGGCAGGGTAGCAAATCTTTAAACCTTGAAAGCACCGCCTCTCATGGAGGTAAGGGCACTAACAAGATCCCCAAATACGAATAGATCCCCATAAATATCTCTGACGCTAGGAAGGTATCGGGGGGATATCCCTTCAACCAACTTCGCACGACCTCGTGATTAACTCCGGTGTGAGCAGAGACTCTTGATATTACCAATTATACAATGAATTTCTCCACTCCCTGATTCAGACACATATGTTGATTTAATTTCCTTGGAGAAGTTTACTCACAAAATCCTATTCCAAGGCACTAAATCCTAGGCTAGTTTTTGCACCCTAGAAAATAAAATCGTGACTAATTAATTTTAGATTATAGCATTGATTTTAATGGCCGTGATTAATCAAAAAGGTATGGTAGTGAAACTCATGGTGTTATGACTCTGCAAGGAAAGTAAATATGAAAATAATGCAAAGTCCTAACTTTAACTTTCAATGAATGATATGCTTCTAAAAACGATGCAATTTTCAAATTCAACTCTGCAATTCAAAAGTAAAAATGCAATCTTTCACTATATGCACTAAGCTAATGGTAAAGACTCAACAGAAAAAAATGCCAACAATGAAAAATGCCTATTTTTTTGTATTTTCAATATATCAAAAATGAAAATGCATGGACTCAAAAGTAACTTGATATATAGCCCCATTGTGTATAAAAAAGAGACAACTCAAGCAGGATACCAAGCAACAAAACACCCAGCCCAGTTTACAAGGACAATAAAAAATGAAAAGACAATGAGAAAGACTTCGCCCAGAAATTCAACTAAAAGAGGGTTTCCTATCATCCCACAGGCACTCAACAGGCACTACACAGACCCAGGAAAGATCAACAAGCATCAAATCCCACCCAACAAACACCAGAACAGGAAAAAAGGCAAGGCAAAATGATGTACATGATTGTTTAGGCAAACAAAGCATATAGACGCAGCTTGCAGTGAGACAACTCGCGTGTATACACGATTGTCAAGGCAAAAAGCACGTATATGCTTTACAACAAGGTTAGGCAAGGGAGAAAGGATGAAAACTCAGACCTAGAGTGAACAAGAGATGTCAAGCAATGATACGACAAGAACCACAATAGAAACGAGAGAAATCTAAGGAGAAAAGTACTTCAAACCCTAAGAAAGAAGATTCATCCCCAGTATGGTCGCCAATTCTGTTACGAGGAAAATCTCTTTATGGCTAGGGTGAACCACAACAGATGAAAATGACTGCAGAAATCAAATCTATCCCAACAACATGCTATATAAACTAATATGCAAGAGAGATAATAAAGAGGCCTACCTCATCCAGATGTTCGATGATGTCCACTATTGAGCAATTTGACCCAAAGCTATATACCTGCCACAAGTCCTCAACAAACAAGCAAAGCAAGCATATGGCGATGATATAAAAAGTTAACACATTAGATAGCATAATCCATCAAATTACATAAAAAAATACGCCCATGGATAATAACTCATATATTTTCAAGATATAAATTGGACGGGAAGAGAGTGTTTCTATTAATAAATGATCAACAGAAGTGAAAATATTACAGACTTCCGTGTGGACACGGTTCAAAACCGAGAAACCAAGTTCCTTCCAGCTGGGCCTTCACCACTTCAATCCTCCACCAAAGGCAAGCTCATAGAAATGAGACAATGAGATTCTCCATCAATAAGGGAAGATCTTGGGGGTTGAACATTGTGTTCATACTTAAAGAACAAAAGGATGCATACTCAATATGAAGTAAATAATTTCTCCAGAGTAACTTTGCTCTCAAAGTTGAATTCTTTCTCCTTTTCCATAGCTCAAAATTGGCCCATTTATAGCCTTCAAAATGGAGATGAAGGACCGAGTCAGAGCGTTTCCAGTATATGGAAGGCTAAGGACCAGTTATCTCCTATCGTGACATGGAAACCTGACATTTAATTTTCATTTTCTGGCACAAATTCTGATGTACGCAGGCTGTAGTGGAGCAGCCTGTGTATATGTTGAAATATTGTAACTGAAAAGAGTATTCTAATTATTATTGATGTATTATTCATTAGATCAATCCCCTTTTGCGTATTGATCATGTTAGGTATTGTAAATGACCAAATCCCCTTTTGTGGATTGGTCAAACCCTAATTGTAATAGGCAGAATAAGAAGTCGGCCCTAGAATTATTAAAGGTGGTTATAACCACCCAGAATGAGAAGTCAGCCCAGCTAGAATATATTAAAGTGGTTATAACCACCCAGAAGAAGAAGTCAACCCTACTAGTGAAAATACACCTCCATCCACACATGCCATAATTGTATAAATAAAGAGGCTAGTGCCTCATTTGTACACACGCTCACTTGTTCATCAAGAAGCAAGTTCAGAGCTGCAGTTGGAGAAGAGAGAGAGAGAGAGAGGCGCATTCCTGGGAGAGGAATTTTTGTATTTGTTTGAGTTATCTCTTGGCCTTGTATTGGCTATCTATAATAAGGAATTTTTGCTGTGTTTTCTCCCCCATGAGGGTTTCCTAGGATAAATGATGTGTTTTTTGTGATTGTGTATCTCTCAGTGATCCTATCTTATGCTATTGTTATATAGTGAAATGCAAAGAACTCTAATAATAGCTTAAACCTTAACATGGTATCAGAGGTAAGCTGAAGAGAGCATCTTTCACAAGAGAAAGAGAAAAACGTCACTCTTGAAGTAAATGAAAATTAGGGATTTTTATTGAAAAAAAATTTTAGCCCCAAAACCATCTAGAAAAGTGCGCCCTTCCTCAAGGATCACTTTGGCATCCTCAGTGCAACTTTTCAGTAGCTAGGTCTCCCAGAAAGTGAAACCCTAGTTTTCACAAAGTACCAG